>SJYC01113942.1:0-47982 GCA_006408675.1 Madoqua kirkii | reverse complement strand
CGCTAAGAGTCAGACACTACTGAGCGACTTCACTTTCACTTTTCACTTTCATGCATTGGAGAAGGAAATGGCAACTCACTCCAGTGTTCTTGCCTGGAGAATCCCAGGGACGGGGGAGCTTGGTGGGCTGCTGTCTCTGGGGTCACACAGAGTCAGACATGACTGATGCAACTTAGCAGCAGCAGCAGCAGCAGTACTTAGAAGGAAGAACATGTTCCTATCTGCTGACGCTGCTTAGCTTCCTATTGTCTGATCTTGGTTAAGTCACCTGTCCTCCCTGGGACTTGGTTTTCCATCTGCAAAGTGAGTCTATCCTGTGATTCAATGTCCAGGGCCATTGCTAATATTATCTTTCACAAAATAAACCCATCTCAAGGAGATATATGTATATTTATAGCTGAGGAGCTATAAGTTGTTGCATAGCAGAAACTAATACAGCATTGTAAAGCAATTATGCTCCAGTTAAAAATAAATTAAAAAAATATAAAAGGGGATATATGTATATGCATAACTGATTCACTTTGCTGTATAGCAGAAACTAACACAACGTTGTACTCAAATAAAAATTTAAAAAATTTATCCTCTTAAATAGACAAAAACCCCAAAACAAACTTATCTCACTGAAACTTGCTGACAAACTTAGGAATAAGCATTGTGTATAACGGTTTTTTGATGTATTTTACAGATTTGTTGAGTCAGAGAAACATTTGCACGTGTGCTTAGTCACTCAGTCAGTTCTAACTCTTTGCTCTCCAGGCTCCTCTGTCCATGGGATTATCCCGGCAAGAATACTGGAATGGGTTGCCATTTTCTCCTCCAGGGGATCTTCCTGACCCAGGGATCAAACCCTCATCTCCTGATGGCTCCTGCACTGGCAGGCAGATTCTTTACCACTCAGCCACCTGGGAAGCCCATAGAGATGCATAGCAGGTAGATAATTTTCCAAAGGACATGAAGTGATTTAATGAGACAGTCAGGACCTTGGCTACCTGATTTTTCAGCCCAGGACTGTCTCCACTGTCCCAGGCTGCATGGATACTAGGAAAAGTCAATAAACTGCATTTGCAAGGAACACGCTGCTTCCATGATGTTTCTTGCATATCCTGTATTTCCATTGTTTCTCCCCAGTGAGGCCAGGATCAAAGAAATGGAGCCATTTTACAGGGTCATTACAGACTTTTACTAGCGGAAGACATTTCTTTTAAAACCAGTTCTGTTCATTGAAATGTGTGCCGATGTCAAACTCTGCGGTCATTACTTCCATGACCAGCTGCAAGAGATTATGCTCTTGGACTTGATCATTAGGCAGAGACTGGACTGTCTATACTCGTCAGCAGGGCCCTCTGGCCATAATGTCATACTAGCTTTGGGCCAAAAGGGATCTTGGATCTTATCCAATCCAATGCCCTGTCCAGTGCTTGATCTTTTCCATAAAGGTTATAATAGTTGGCCAGTATCTTCTTGAACTTCAGAATCACCTCTGGAACCTCGACCTGAATTGTCAGCTATCTGCTAACATCATCATGTGATTGCCCCATAGTCAGCTAACGTTCAACAGGACTGAAACAAGGTCTGTGTTATTTTCCTCAAAAATTTCTCAAATTGTGCTACCATCTACCATCTTGTTGGACTGAAAGTCCAACAAGATAAAACCAGATCCTCTTAAATCCATTTCTCTTCTGCATTTGGCGCGTCTTGGATCTTTGTCCTCTGAAATCGCTCTCACACATATTCCTTTGTGTACGCACTGCCACAGTCCCTCTTCAGACCTTCCACCGTATTTCTCTGGACTGGCTATGTAGCCTCTAATTTATTTCTCAGAGCCTTTGATAGACAAATATGCATTTTAAATTTCTAAACAGGAACACAGGATGCATCTCCCATAATTATTGGCCATAGAATATTTTTTACCCAGAGCACCTCCTGGAAGATGCTAAGTAGTTATCCCAGATGAACTGTAGCCCCTTATCATTGCCACATGGTTCCACCCCTCTTGGTCACTGAACTTGTTATTTCTTCTCCTTAGAGCACCCTTCTCCTTGACTGGCCATCTGGGAAAATCCTATTCATGTTTCACAGCCCATTTCAAATATCTCCTATTCTCTGAAGTCTTCTTTGATCCCACATTCCAGCATAATGCCTGAGCTCTCAGAGGTCTGTGTACTCGAGTCTCTTATAATGTTCAAATTACATTCTAGTTGTGTACGTTTGTGTATATCTGCCAATAAATTCTAAGCTCCTTAAGGGCTGGAGACTATATTTTATTTCTCTCTTCTGAGTCTGGAATGGTGACTCCATTTCACTTCCTTCAGTATTGACTGAGTATATTATGTTGGAGGCTTAGTGAACTTCATGTAGTATACAAGCTTACAGTTCCAGGACAGTATCTCCAGCCTCCTCACTTCCCCCACTGCTACCTGGTATAGATGACAACCCATGTGTGTTATGCTGGGACAGGGAAGCATTGAGAAGGGGCGATGTGATGAGTGTATTATCAATTACAATACCAGATCTGTATGAGAGAGATCAGGGAGAGCAGAGTCACTCCTGGAGAGTGGATATTAGGGAAGATTCTCGAAACTTCAGTATCAACCCTCATATTTACTGAGCAATGCAATTAGCAGTGACTATCACCTAGCTGAGTTACCTCGGACACATCAATTTCTTCATTCCCCATATATGAGATGAGAGATGGGACCAACTCAAATGTCAGCTGGGATTGTCTGTTTGGACAAGTTCTGCCATAAGTCATTTTTCAGACTTGCTGGGGTTATAATAAATATAAAACACATTAAGCAATAATGTGTCTTTTAGAGAATTCTTCTCCACTCTAGATTCCAGTGACCTTGGCCAGCCAATAAAACCTGTTTTGCTAGAACAAGTGAGCATAAGGTTCCCCTCTGACGTGTAATTCTTCTGCTTAGGAACATTATAGTCTTCTCTAACACAGGCTGCCTTTTCTTCATCTCTGTTAAGAGATTCAGAAATTACCTCTCTGCCTTGTCTCCCATTTGAATTGCATCCTTGGGCCACTCCAAGGATATTATGCACATTTGAAACACATTAACTAAAGTATCTGTCAATATCTTAAAATAGCTAAGTAGCTCTCAGTTTGAGGATAGTCCATGCACTCCCCATCTGTGCAATACTGACACTTTCCTGTGTGTAGCACTATAGGACTTAGAGGCTTTTTTTTAAAATGTCTGTTACCTTATTTGGTCTCTGCAACAGCCAGTCAGTCACTGAACAATCACTGAGTATGTTCAGTTTTGAACAAAATGAGTATGATCCCTACTCTGATGGAGCTTACAGTCTAGAGGAACTACATTCATACTTTTATTCCTATTTTAGAGACCGAGAGACTTAACTGAAGTGATTAGTGCCAGGTGCTAGAGCTGGGACTCAGCTGGGTTGCTCATTCTCAAATGTGAATGTGAATGTGAATGTGAAGTCGCTCAGCTGTGTCTGACTCTTTGCGACCCCATGGACTGTAGCCTACCACGCTCCTCTGTCCATGGGATTTTCCAGGCAATAGTACTGGAGTGGATAGCCATTTCCTTCTCCAAGGTATCTTCCCAACCCAGAGATCGAACCTGGATCTCCCACATTGTAGACAGATGCTTTACGGTCTGAGCCAGCTCGTTCTCAAACCAGGACCCTAATTTTGTCATCCTTTTGCCTTATTGTTGATGGAGAATCGCCTAGCACTCTTTAGGAGTTAACTAAAAATAAATAGCTATTGCCTATGTGGATGGCTGTGAGAGCGACATATATAAAACCCAAAGTAACAAATAGAAGAAGGTAAGAAAATAAACCAGTCTCAGAAAACTCCAAAGTGGTAGGAGGGAAATAGATTCCAAACCAAAACAAGGAACAAGAGCAACAGTCAGTGGAAAAACAAAAACAAGACAGACTTGTTCCCTTAGAGCTGGAACTCAGCAGGGTGTCCTTAAGTGGTACAAAGCAGTGTTTGATGTGAGCATCTCGCCCTGCTATGAAAGGAACTCTACATTTGTATCTTCCAAGTAGCCCTGATTGACAGGCTGAGCTGGACTCAGACATAAAGAGGCCATAGCTTTGCCTATTGCTTTTTGAAGGATCATCAGTAGAGATCCCAGTGGGGTGGCAAGGTGAGGGAAGCAGGATGATCAGGGAGAGGGAGGAGACCTCCATTCATAGGGACATCCTTCATACTCACTGCATGTTCTGTGGACTTTTCTCAGTCCGGGATCCTCCTCCTCAAATCTCTTTAGGTATCAAGAGCAGGCCTTGGAAAGTGGATGCAGAGAAAGGAAGATGTGATCTTTCTTTTCCTGAGTTGTAGGAGGAGAGCTCATAAAGTTAAGAGGTGCTCACATTTGCCTCTGTGCCTCTTCATCTTTAAGCTGAAGACACAGCTCCAGGGCACCTAATCCTACACGTAGTGGAAGAAAGAAAATAGAAGTAAAAGAGGAAAGGCGCATTCATTAAGGGTTTGATGAGACAGATTCTCTGCCTTAAGAGGAGGGAGATATATGTCAAGCATAATACCACTACAAGCCAATCCAATCAGTGTTAGTTGCTCAGTCATGTCCGAATTTTTTGCGACTCCATGGACTCCACCAGGCTCCTCTGTCCATGAGACTCTCTAAGCAGGAATACTGGAGTGGGTAGCCATTCCCTTCTCCAGGGGATCTTCTTGCCCTAGGGACTGAACCCAGGTCTCCTGAATTGCAAGCAGATTCTTTATCATCTGAGCCACTGGGGAAGCCCCATAATCCAACAAGGAGCATATACAAATTTTGTGAAAATCCAAAGAAGCAAGCAATTAACTCCATGTGAGTGGGTCTTCAGAGCTGAACCCTGGAAGTGAGAGCTTGCCTAGTGGAAAAGCATACAGGTGGGGTTGAGGGGAATGAGGGAAGCAGGGGAAAACATCACATATAAGCAAAGGTTTGGAGGCATGGAAGGGCATGGAGTGTTCAGCATGTATTTGATAAGATGCTCACTGTGTTTCTGGTAACAGCACATTTTGTATAGTGAGATAAAATAGAGGACCACTTGGGTTTTAAGACAGGCTAGCTATTTTAACAACCAACCCATGAACCTCAGTGGATGAATAGAGCAGATTTTCTCACTCACTTCAGAACCTAGACTAGATTGTCAGGTACTTATGCTCCAGGCAGTCATTTAGGGGCTCTGTCCTTCCGCAGTTTCTTGAGTCTTTGCCACTCAGCTAGTGGATGGAAAAAGAGAACGAGGCAAGAAGATTAAAGGTAAGGCCATGAAGCCACAGACTTCACTCCTGCTCATGTTCCTATGGCCAGAACCTAGCCCATGGCCACTCTTAGCTGCAATGGGGTTCTGGGAATTAATGGCTCAGGGAAGAACATGTATTATTGAGCAGAATAGTCTCTACTGCAGCTTGGAACCTGGAGAACAGGAGGGTAGAGAGAATAAAGGCATACTGTATCCCTGATGGAATTTGATGAAAGCTTTCTAGTTTCCTGATGGGAAATGAATGTTATAAAGAGTCAATGATAGGTTCTAGATGAGAGGGGCAGGGTGTCTAGACTCTTCAAAGAAAGTAGATATGAATGATTCTAACTGAAAAGTGCTCATGCCTGACAAAAACTCTGCTCCAGCCATGAGACATTGAACAAGAAATCATTTCAGCTCGACTCTTAAAATGGGAACAAAAAGAAACCCAGCCAAGTAGGCAACTTATAGCCCCAACATTTATAGAGCAGCACGTGTTTACTGTATGCTCACATGCAAGCTTCACCATATCCTTGGGAAGAGGACCTGTTGGAGTATTACCAATCCCATTTTAGGTGTGGGAAAACCTATGCCTAGAGAGGTTAAATGACTTACCTGGGGTTGCAGAGAAAGTAAGAGACAGACCTGTAACCCAGACTCATTTTGTGCTCTTCTATAATTCTGCAAATCCATCTCTGCATGGGGGAGATGCTGGCTACACTTTGGGAAGCTGACCCAGATCCAGTCCTGGATGTAAAGCCAGGATCCTGGGGAAACTCTCCTCCATCACCCGCCCTTCTGTCTGCTTAACTTTTGGAATCAGTGAACCAACTCCTCATTCAGAGAGCATGTACATGTTAGCTGTCAAACAGTGCATGCAGCTCTGACAGCCCTAATATCACTGTTTGTATTATCAGACAATTACCAGCCGAGCTCGTATTCATAATTTGACTAACAACTCGCGACAATGATTATTTTTCCTTTCCTGGCAAAACAAATATAGCAGCATTTTCTTTTCAGCATCAGCGCTGATGCTCCTTGGCATTCTATCAGCTGAAGGATTTTTTTTTTTCAAAAAAAAAAAATGTTAGTCGTACTCCCCCACATCTCGCTAACTTTACAGTCCCCCATGGCATCTGTGTGCAGTGAACTGAGCTGTTGAGACTAAATGTAATTTGCAATCAAGCTTCTGTTAACATGGAAATGTACCGGCTGGTCTGCTGCAATATGGGTTCTCATTCTGTCTAGCATATGGTTGCATTAAATCCAGTCTCCAGAATGTCTCTTGTTACCACATTGTCAATCCGTGCAGAGCAGAGAACCCTAAAAAACCACTAAAGGAACATATTTTTGGAATTGGCTCTTCTATTGGATCTTGACAAGAGCTGTCCAAAGACATACTTGGTTACTTGAAATGAACTAGCCCTGTCAGATTTGTGCACACATACGTGCAGAGACACACAGGAGACTTGAAACCTGGTTAGATGCTCTGTACTCACAAGCATATGAATTACAGTGGAGGACGATGGAAGGGAGAAAGCAAAGGACTCAGCTTCATTAGTTACATTAGAGATTGGTTTATTAATTTTTTCCTTGATATCTCAATATGCAAAAACATCACAGAATATTAGATTTGCAAGAGATTTTAGCAGTCTTTGGAGCGTGGGCTGTGGAGTCAGATGAACCTGGGGCTTGAATCCTGATTCCATTCCTGGTGTGGTCACCTGAGGCCCATGCTTAAGTTTTGTGTGCCTCAGTTCCTTCATCTGTGAAGTGGAGGGTAATAGGAGTACCTCATAGCTTAGGATGCTGTGGAGGTTACATATCTAAGCATACACCTGATCCTACCAGCCATGCCCATCAGTATTATCACCTGTTCAATACCATCCCCATTGTCCATTTAGATATGTCATGACTCTTAACAGATCCAACCTCCATTGGTCTACTCTTCTGGTCTTGCATACTTTCTGTGCAAAACGTCAGCCCTTTCTAAGGCAGCCTATTCTCTTCTGCACAACTTTGTGAAAGAGTTTCCTCATCTTAAATAAAGAAAAACCTCTCCCCACCTGGAGCCTTTCTTCTGGGATACAAAACCAAGTTGAACTGAGTGATAAAAGACTATCGGACACCCTGCAAACACTCTCTACTCTCATTTAGCATCTCCTGTGCCTTCAGCTTCCTTGCCTGGTACAGCATCAAGTCCTTTTCTTTACGAGCCTGGCCCCTCTTCTTGAACTTGTTTAGGTGGTCCGTATCACACAGAGCACATTTTTTGGAGAGGGCGTGTTATAGGACCAGGTAGGATCCTACCTGATGATGAGTGATGTTTCACCAGACTTCACGGAGCTTTACTAAAAAGCCTCCCCTTGGGAAATTCATAGATAGCAATTTTCAAAGAATCTTGTAATGCTTTCAGTTCAGTGGGGGAAGTGAAGCTTCGTGCCTCCAGCTATCTGCATCATTTTGCAGAGAAAATCATTACTTCAAGGAGGCTGATACCCTCATTGTGCAACTGTTCTGTAAATCAGAAATTTTCATAAGTTTTACTGGATGTGCTCCAGGCAGGAATCACTTGCACAGTGACTGAGACACCGGAGTACTGGAAGATAACAGTCTTTCAATGTTCTAAGGTATTTTGGAGGATCAGGGCAACATGGAGAAATTCATTCATTGTCTTAAAAATTACTTGTGTGCCAGACGCAGTGGTATACACCAGGGAAGTAGTGGTAAATAATCCATTCTTGCCACAAGGAAGCCGGCAAACACGTTAAGCCACAATTTATTATTTATTACTCACTTAAAGGCTGCCATAAGTGTAATAAAGGAAGAAAACAGGATTCTAGCAGAAAATAAGATGAGACCCTGACTTAGATGCAGTGGGACAATGCTTCTCTGTGCTGAGTTTAAGTGGACACCTGAACACTGAGTAGGAATAAGAATGGGAGAGATGGGAAAGGGCCAAGTCTGGTAGGTGGGAAAGAGTTTCGAGAGTTTAAGGGACTGTGAGCAACAGAGTGACAAGAAGGGGTGATCAGGAAGGGCTTCACAGACTAGGCAGCCCCACTAAAGATGGTTCTCCAAGGCCAGAGGCAAAAACAGGGCATTTCAGGCAAAGGGGCAGTGCACACACACACACACACACACACACACACACACACACACACACAGAGGGATGAGAGGACACCATGTCTGAGAAGCTCAAGGCAGAGGTATATTTTAAATGCCTTCATATTCTATGCTGAGAGATTGATTATACCTGGAGAAAACACGGAGGCACTGAGGATACTCTAAATTGTCTTTTAGTTTCTAAAAATCGTATCTATTTCCTTAACTTGTTAGAAAGCTTGTCTGAGGAGGGCAGAGGTGTAGCTTTTATGTCTCTGTATACAGATTTAAATTGAAGAAAGTAGGGAAAACCACTAGACCATTCAGGTATGACCTAAATTGAATCCCTTATGATTATATAGTGGAAGTGAGAAATAGATTTAAGGGACTAGATCTGACAGACAGAATGACTGATGAACTATGGACGGAGGTTTGTAACATTACACAGGAGACAGGGATGAAGAACATCCCCTGGAAAAGAAATGCAAAAAAGCAAAATGGCTGTCTGAGGAGGCCTCACAAATAGCTGTGGAAAGAAGAGAAGTGAAAAGCAAAGGAGAAAATGAAAGATATTCCTGTTTGAAATCCAAAGGATAGCAAGGAGAGAGATAAGAAACCTTCCTCAGTAATCAATGCAAAGAAATAGAGGAAAACAACAGAATGAGAAAGACTAGAGATCTCTTCTAGAATATTAGAGATACCAAGGGAACATTTCATGCAGAGATGGGCTCGATAAACGACAGAAATGGTATAGACCTAACAGAAGCAGAAGATATTAATAAGAGGTAGCAAGAACACAGAGAAGAACTGTACAAAAAAGACCTTTACGACCCAGATAATCATGAAGGTGTGATCACTCACTTAGAGTCAAAGATCCTGGAATGTGAAGTCAAGTGGGCTTTAGAAAGCATCACTATGAACAAAGCTAGTGGAGGTGATAGAATTCCAGTTGAGCTATTTCAAATTCTGAAAGATGATGCTGTGAAAGTGCTTCACTCAATATGCCAACAAATTTGGAAAACTCAGCAGTGGCCACAGGACTGGAAAAGGTCAGTGTTCAGTCCAATCCCAAAGAAAGGCAATGCAAAGAATGCTTAAACTACCGCACAATTGCACTCATCTCACATGCTAGTAAAGTAATGCTCAAAATTCTCTAGGCCTGGCTTCAGCAATATGTGAACCGTGAACTCCCTGATATTCAAGCTGGTTTTAGAAAAGGCAGAGGAACCAGAGATCAAATTGCCAACATCCACTGGATCATGGAAAAAGCAAGAGAGTTCCAGAAAAACATCTATTTCTGCTTTATTGACTATGCCAAAGCCTTTGACTGTGTGGATCACAATAAACTGTGGAAAATTCTGAAAGAGATGGGAATACCAGAAAGCAAGAGAGTTCCAGAAAAACATCTATTTCTGCTTTATTGACTATGCCAAAGCCTTTGACTGTGTGGATCACAATAAACTGTGAAAAATTCTGAAAGAGATGGGAATACCAGACCACCTAATCTGCCTCTTGAGAAATCTGTATGCAGGTCAGGAAGCAACAGTTAGAACTGGACATGAACAAAAGACTGGTTCCAAATAGGAAAAGGAGTATGTCAAGGCTGTATATTGTCACCCTGCTTATTTAACTTCTATGCAGAGTACACCATGAGAAACGCTGGACTGGAAGAAGCACAAGCTGGAATCAAGATTGCCGGGAGAAATATCAATAACTTCAGAAATGCAGATGACACCACTCTTATGGCAGAAAGTGAAGAGGAGCTAAAAAGCCTCTTGATGAAAGTGAAAGAGGAAAGTGAAAAATTTGGCTTAAAGCTCAACATTCAGAAAACGAAGATCATGGCTTCTGGTCCCATCACTTCATGGGAAATAGATGGGGAAACAGTGGAAACAGTGTCAGACTTTATTTTGGGGGGCTCCAAAATCACTGCAGATGGTGATTGCAGCCATGAAATTAAAAGACGCTTACTCGTTGGAAGGAAAGTTATGACCAACCTAGATAGCATATTCAAAAGCAAAGACATTACTTTGCCAACAAAGGTCCGTCTAGTCAAGGCTATGGTTTTTCCAGTGGTCATGTATGAATGTGAGGGTTGGACTGTAAAGAAGGCTGAGCACCGAAGAATTGACACTTTTGAACTGTGGGGCTGGACAAGACTCTTGAGTGTCCCGGGTCCCTTGGACTGCAAGGAGATCCAACCAGTCCATCCTAAAGGAGACCAGTCCTGGGTGTTCATTGGAAAGACTGATGCTGAAGCTGAAACTCCAATGCTTTGGCCACCTCATGTGAAGAGTTCACTCACAGAAAAGACCCTGATGCTGGGAGGGATTGGGGGCAGGAGGAGAAGGGGACGACAGAGGATGAGATGGCTGGATGGCATCATGGACTCAATGCATGTGAGTCTGAGTGAGCTCTGGGAATTGGTGATGGAAAGGGAGGCTTGGTGTGCTGTGATTCATGGGGTTGCAGAGTCAGACAGGACTGAATGACTGAACTGAACTGATACTACTCCGCACCTCCAGGCTCAATGAATGTAGATTAAATTTAACTCCATCTCCTCTTCGTCAGTTTTTTCCTAGCCCTGATCTGTGATCTAGAGTAGCATTTACTTTGCGATTCTCCTTGCCTCATCATGACATGATGTTAAGATCCCTTGTCATGAGGAGTCTGCAGCATCTGAAGACTCCAAAGGATCTGACTTCAGCCCCGCAGAGTGCTTGTGAGTTCCCTCTGCCTTCTGATGCAGAGCTTCCCCCAAAGGTGTGAAGGATGAGTCATTCCGTGACGCAGGTTATTTTCAGCTGCCAGTTGGTCATTTCTTATTGAGATCACAGAAATCCAAGGCTCGTTAGACTGTTTAGCTCAGTGCTCAGGCTCCGTGGAGAAACTCATTAGCTCCATTTAATTAGGGAAACTAAACACTTCCAGACCGACTTCACTGTCAGCGCACTTCCTACCACCTCATTAATATATTTAAAAAATTTTTGCACCTTTAATGTGGTAATGATTTCCTTAATTCTTTCAGCATCAAAACTCCATAGATTCAAGCTACTTCGCTAGACAACAAGTGGAACAGTTACACAGGTGGTATTCAGAATTTTTTGAACCAATATCTTTTGGTATTACTAAATGGCAGATTTGGGGGCTCAGTTTTCTTTGTGCAGATTAGACAAAAAGTCTTCTAGGGTTAGTCTTGGTATTTAGTTGCTAAGTCATGTCCAACTCTCTTGTGACCCCATGGGCTGTAGCCTGCCAGCCTCCTCTGTCCATGAAATTTCCCAGGCAAGAATACTGGAATGGGTTACCATTTCCTTCTCCAGGGTATTTCTCAACCCAGAGATCAAACCTGTATCTCCTGCTTGGCAGGTGAATTCTTTATCACACTTAGTCACCAGGAAATCCCAGAATTAGTCTTACACTATTGCAAATATTTAAAAATACCTTTTTATTTTCAGAGGATTTTACAGTTTTAAAAAAGTTTTACATGAATCAGCTGATTCTCAAAAAATGCTAAAACCCAGTTAGGTAGGTGGAATTGTCTCCATTCAACAGATGAGAATATTAGGGATCAGAACAAAGATGTCTCAGGTAAAAAGTTACATGCATCAATTCTCTCCACGCCTACCATCCTTAGATTGGTAGAAGGTTAACAGTCAAGGTCTTCCCTGGTGGCTTAGATGGTAAAGCATCTGCCAGAATGCGGGAGACCCGTGTTTAATCCCTGGGTTAGGAAGATCTCCTGGAGAAGGAAATGGCAACCCACTCCAGTACTCTTGCCTGGAGAATCCCATGGATGGAGGAGCCTGGTAGGCTACAGTCCATGGGGTCGCAAAGAGTCGAACACGACTTCACTTTCACTTTTACTTTTACTTAACAATCAAGACACAGATTTCAGGCTTAAGTGGCTTAAGATACAGTTTTATCAGTAACAGAATTAGGATGGCTGATTCTCGGCAAAAAATTCTAAGTTCAGTTTAGGATGTGCTCAGTTTTATTTGACTCGAGGACTTGGAGCTGGAGGGATGCTTGTATGGTTATATCTCTCAGTTGCTCCAATATTGCATAAGCACTGGCTTCTCAACCTAGTAAGGCTCAACATTTTTCTTCAGTGGGAAACATTTCAAGTTTGCCTGAAAGCTCATTACATAGCGATCTCTTAATACATCCTCACAATACTCGTGATCCCACTGCTTTTACTCAGGCCGACCCCAACACAGATTTGGGTGTAAGTGATGCCGATTTGATAAAGTACTTTCATATTTTTAATCTCATTAGATGCTCACACACTTCTGTGAGATGTGACTTTGTATTTCTGTCACATCCCTCAAGACTGAGGCTCTGTTAAGGTGTAAAACTTTTTCAATGGCAAACAGCCAACAGTAGACACTGAGAGCTTGAACCTTGGGCTTCTGTCTCCAACATTATAACTTATTCTATTGCTTTCAGGGAAGCTCCTGGCCCTTTTACTTTTCCCTTCCCCTTCCTCTCTCTGAGGCTTTTCCATCCTCCTTTAAAAATCTTCCGGAACTCTTCCTACAGTCTTCCAACAAGACCTAGTGTCTAGAAAGTCTCTCATATCAGTCACACACATTTTAGTATGAGTTTAAAACTTTGAGTTCCCTCTCCTAAAGGAATACATATTTTCATGCTTTTATTTTTTGGTCTGAAGTTGTTGTATCTCTTCCCCATTTGCTGTAACAAACACAGCTTGGGCGCTTATTATGCTCCTGGCACTGGGAATGCAAGGGGCAAGAAAGCTGTTTCCTATAAGTGAACTTCTGAGATCCACATAGCTCTTAGACAACAGTTTATTCCTACCATTTGAAGTCACTTTTAGCCTTTAATTTGGAGGTTAGGACATTTTAGCCAAACAGCCTGCCAGGTGACATATAAGCAATGAAAGAAAAAGGTGCATGAAATACAGATGTAACGTCATGTACCAAAATGAAGAAGCGAGACATTCTGCACCAAACCGAGCAGTCAGTGTCACTGAGGATGCTTGTCAACAGCCCTGGGAACAGATCATATTCTGACAAGTTCACAAGGGTTTCCCCTGTGAATAAAGGGGTTTACTTGGCATCATAACACAGGACTAAACACTGAAGATGGGAATATGAGTTTTATCTAAGTTCCTGCTGAAATTTTGGAAACTTACACAATTGATTGTGGGCATTTTGAAGCAAAGGCTCTGATCGCTACAAGTTCACTCAAGTTTACCACTAACGGGTTGTGCTAGACACACCACATTCCCTTTTCTCATTGTGCCACTACATTGGTAAATCAGTAGGGTGAGGAAGTTTTAGCAACAGATTTCACACTGCCTCCTGTAAAGTGATTTTTGCATAAGATGGTGACATATGAGCAGGATCATGTCATGTAATCGCTGGTTTCACAGTTGGGTAATAAAAATGTCTCTTAAGGTTGCTAACAGCTCCATGTCAGCTAGAAAGTGATCTCTGGCAAGCACTGAAGCCTTTTTTTTCTGGCTAATATTTTTCCCTCATGATTTCCAAGGTTCTCTAGAAGGAGAAATGTCCAAATTTTAGATGACACCAAACTAAAATGAAAAGTAAACGCAGCAGATTGACACCAAGAAGTGGCATTGTACATACAGCGGAAGGAGCCCTGGCCTGGGAGGAAGGCTGAGCTGACTTTGTCTTTTGTCTCTGACCCCTATCAGCAAGATAACATTGAACAGGGGTTAATCTCTGATGGTTCAATCTCATTACCTGTAAAAAAGCAAGATGGCCACTTACCTTTTCAGCTCAATATGAGTATCTAAAAAGAAGCCTATATAAATGTATACATGGCTTATATTTTTAATAAATTAGTGCAATATTAATAATAATAGTGAGGCATTAGTATCTAAAATGATCTAAGATTCCTAGAACACAGAAATGAAACCAACACGATGAAATAAATCAAAACATAGGAATGTATATGCTGATGCTGTTGAAGATATTAAGACTAAATTTATGATGCTCAAAGCTTCTATGAAGTACTCAGCCTATGTTAGGCACTTAAAAAATGTATGTTAATGATGACTTAATTAGCTGTGTGTGTTTGAAAAGGAATAAACACAAATGAGGCTTTTATATTGACATTATATTTGTCTGAGGTCTTCATATATTTGAAGGGTTGCTATGTTGAAGAGAATATGAACCTATTTATTCTGCTTTGTTCTAAGAGTAAAACCACGCCCAAACTGGTGGGCATTAAAAGGAAGGAAACTTCAGATGACAATAGAAACTTTTCTGTAACAGTATAGAGCTCCTATGATGGGTCTGGGTGACAGTAGACCCTTGCATCAGTGGGTTGGATTTTTCCCTGTGCTGGCTGAAAGGAGGGCAGTGCTGGTCGCAAGGGGTTGGGGAGTGTGGTGCACAGAGGCAGGTTTCTTTGAGCACCGTCACTGCTGAATGCCAGTTTTGCATTGGCCACTGAGTCAAGTGCTAGAGACCAAGGTAAAATTATGCTGCCCCAACTTTCCATGAGCTCACAGTTGCTGTGGAGAAGCCCTCAAGTCTCTCTAGGATGACTGAGGAAGACTTCTCACAGGTTGCTATCTTTAAGCAGAGACTTAGAGGGCTGGTAGGAGTTTTCCAGGCGGGTGGACACTGCATTAAGAGAGCACAGTCAGTGCCATGGGTTAGAGAGCTGAGATGCCACAGTGTATTGTCTGTCAGGAAGACAGTTATTTCTTGGATTAGACACTGCCAGGAAGGCTAGAGTTAGAGCCTGAAGGACTGACAATGCCTTGCAAGATGTGTCAGATCTCAGGCTCCCTCCTTCTGCATCTGCAGGACGGTGTGTTTACCCAGGTTAAAGCACAGATCCCACTACATTATAATTGCTTACGGGTGGGCTCCTCAATGTGCTCTGAGTTCGAGGACAGAGACTGTCTTATATGTACTTTCCTGGCCTCCTGTGAGCTTGCCACAGCTTATAAGCTCAGTTAGATCCTACTGAATAAAAAACTAAACAAATAAAAGCAAAACGGATCTCATTGAAGGGATACGTCCCAGTAGGATTCATGAAAGGCTTTTGGAGTCTTTAGATGTTTCTGCAGCTTTGCTGAATGTGAAGTGAAGTGAAGTGGCTCAATTGTGTCCGACTGTTTGTGACCCCATAGACTGTAGCCTACCAGACTCATCTGTCCATGGAATTTTCCAGGCAAGAATACTGGAGTGGGTTGCCATTTCCTTCTCCAGCATGTCACACCAAGAATTACTTCTAGTGAGCTGTGTCTTCTGCAGGGTATTTCTGTTAATGCTAATAGTGAGTCCAAGCATTTATTTAATGCCCCTTGAATTGGTACTGTGCTAAATACTTTACAAGCCTTATTTAATGAGCACAACATCCCTCTGAGATATGTAGATATTTCCTCCATTCTATAGATGAGGAAGCTAAGATTTGGAGAGGTTGAACAACTCACCCAAGGTCAAGTAGTTAGGATGTGGCAGAGGCATAATTTGACCCACATCTGCTGACTCCGGAGTTTGGGTCTTAACTACCCCTCTATCCACTGATGAGGTGTGTTGCTTAAGGTGGAACAGAGTTAGCAGTGAGACTCAACTCAGGGAGATCCCCTTGGAACTGGGACCTTGTTTGATTAAAAGAAGTTGAACTCTCCAGAATCTTTTTGACTTATATCCAATTATACTCACTACTCTAGCAGTGAAGAAAAGGAGAGGTCTGTAGGAACAGGACAAGTTTAGAGGGGCTAGAGCATTTTGGATAATGGGAGACACAACATAGAAGCTTTCAAAGCAGCAAGAAGGGAAGGCTCCTGCCTTCCTGAACTGTGGTGAGATTAGAGGCCTACAGAAACAGAAGGAAGTGAAAAGGTAAGGCCCTTTTTGCACGAGGGCACTTCGAGTCTGCAAAGTCCCTTGGAGATATTGCTCCTTGTTTTTCAGTTGGCCTGAGGCTGTCTTCTATTGGGAGCCCTTTTCTTCTGAGACATTCCAGAGCAGAGCACAGGGTCCCCAGGTAGTAAAGAGGTGAGCAGGCTTAGAGCACCTGAAGGTCTCCTGAGCTGATCATCCAGGGTTCTCAAGTGCGGAAGGAGGCAGGAACCTGGGGAAGCCGTTGTCTTCAGAAGTTAGCCGGCGTGTTTGGCTGCCTTCTGCTTGCTGCCTGGGCGTAGTAGGTGGGGCTGGGCAGGAGGTTAAGAACCTCAACAGATGGCAGCAATCAGTGGGTGTTGGTGGTCATTTCTCCTAAGTGCTGAAAAGATGGTCATCGTGTGCCTGTGACAATCAGACTCAACTCCAAGTTCCTCTGTCCTAGAACACAGACCAGAATAATCCTTTCTCAGCCTCCAGAAGGAAAGTTTTCAGAGAGAGGCGGTATCGAGGGAATACAGCAGTCGCCTGAGGTTCTGATTCACGACGTGACGTCTCCTGCCCAGTCACAAGCTCTGATGTCTGCGGAGATTTGTTTGTCAGTCTGCAAGGACAGAGATGAAAGGCAATTTGCCCTAACCTTCCCCCTCCCTTCTGGTTGGTAAGGGAAAAGTGTCCGCACACTGCCATCTGGTGGGAACTTCTTGTCACTACAGTTCAAATGAGAACGTTTGCTCAACCAACACTTGGGAGAAGCGGCCCACTTTTCTCCCTATAATGAACAAAATATGGTTCCTGCCCTTGAAGAGCACTAAGAAGGACCATAAAGAAGACTGAGCATCAAAGAATTGTTGCTTTTGAACTGTGATGCTTGAGAACACTCTTGAGAGTGCCTTGGACAGCAAGGAGATCAAACTAGTCAATCCTAAAGGAAATCAGTCCTGAATATTCATTAGAAGGACTCTTGCTGAAACTTAAGCTCCAATACTTGGGCCACCTGATGTGCAGAGCCTACTCATTGGAAAAGACCGTGATGCTGGGAAAGACTGAAGGCAAGAGGAGAAGGGGGCGACAGGACGAGATGGTCAGATGGCATCACTGACTCAACGGACATGAGTCTGAGTGAACTCTGGGAGATAGTGAAGGACAAGGAAGCCTGCCCTTCCCTGACATGCTGCAGTCCATGGGGTCACAGAGAGTCAGACACGACTGAGTGACTGAAAACAACTTGAAGAGCTCCCACTCAGTCTAATGGAAGAAGCTGATAGGTTAGGAAGTAATTGTACCTTAAAAAGCACCATTTAGGAGTGTACACTGTTAGGTAGTCTGGTTGATAAGTAAGGAATGCGGGAAAGAAGTTATAGACAAAAGCTGGAAAAAGGTTGAGGCCAGGCCATGAAAGACTTTCAGTGTCTGAATAAGGTAGTGAGTCCATATAAGATGAGTTAGCAGGAAAATATGGATCAGGTTTCAGTGGTAAAGTAATCTGGACAAGTGTTTATACGCATGCTCTCAAGCTTCTAGACCCTTTAGTTATTTGAAGTCTCCTATGGAACTCATTGGAAAAGGCAATGGCACCCCACTCCAGTACTCTTGCCTGGAAAATCCCAATGGATGGAGGAGCCTGGTGGGCTGCAGTCCATGGGGTCGCTGAGAGTCGGACATGACTGAGTGACTTCACTTTCACTTTTCACTTTCATGCATTGGAGAAGGAAATGGCAACCCACTCCAGTGTTCTTGCCTGGAGAATCCCAGGGATGGGGGAGCCTGGTGGACTGCCATCTATGGGGTCGCACAGAGTCAGACACGACTGAAGCGACTTAGCAGCAGCAGCAGCAGCAGCAGCATGGAACTAGCCGAAGCCATAGATGTTCAGGGTGAAGCAGAAGTGACAGTCTGGAGCCTGAAGAATTGTCTCCCTCCGTCTCCCTTCCTTGGTGCGTGTAGATGCTTTGGGGCAATATTAAAGCCAAGCAAAACAGTTTAATACCTACCACTGTGGGCAGTTCCTTCACTAACATGACCTTTCCTGTTCTGATTCTAGAGCTAACCACATCCTGTCCTTCTCATATATTAGGTCCTAGATATTTTCCTATATTTTAAATTAATGACAAAAATTATGTTGCTTATTCTTGATAATTTTAAAGATACTGTTTTTTAGAGCAATTTTAGGTTCACAGCTTAATTAAGAGGGAGATAGACTTCCCCTGTATTCCTTGCCATTCCACATGCGTGGCTTCCCCCATTTACTAACAGCTGTCCCCAGAGGAGTATGTTTGTTACCACCGCTTACCTATGAACCTCTACTGACATATCATAATCGACTAAAGCACAGAGGTTGCATTAGAGCTTTACTGCCCTAAAAACATTCTGTGTTCATCCCTTTCCCCACTCCCTGGTAACCACTGACCTCTTTATTGTCTCCCAAGTTTTGCCTTTCCAGAATGTCATACAGCTAAAATCATATATAGTATGTAGCCTTTTAAGACTGACTTCTTTCCTATGCTTTTCATTAAAGCTGCTTACATTAAACTTTATTTTAGGCTCAGCCCTATTACATTAATAAATTAACTTTCTTAAACACAAAACCTATATCGCCTGGTCCCTGGCTCTAGTTGTAAGAGGGTACATGTAGGAAGGTGACTAGAGACCGGTCATCTCTGCAGTGCCTATTAAGCATCATTTGTCTGCTGCCCAGTACACTAATTCAAATTCAGTATGTGCAGCATATATGCCATCCTAGGCCCACAGACCATCTATGATGGAGTTTTGAGAGGGAATATTTTGGCTCTTACTAATGGCATGTAATTTGTGCCTTTATTCTGAGAACTGCACTATGGGAAAGCAGTCAAGACCTTGCAATGAGTGGCTGAATTATGGAGAGCTGCTTGTCTTGCTGTTCTGTAAAGCCTTGTAGCCTCTGGATGGCATTTGCTGTAAGAAGAGGGATTTCAGTGGGAGAATTGATCAAGAGTGACGACCCTCCCCACCCCGCCACCGTTGCCAAAAGCTGCTTTGTTCCCCGCAAGTAGCTACCTTCTTGCCCTTTCAGATCTACACTTTCAGAGGCAAAACACAAATGCCGCCCCCTCCACAGTGCTTCCCCTCATCCCTCTCCTGCGCCCTGTCTTTCCTCGCGCCTTGCCCACACGTTCTGCATGATGGGGTCAGTTTGCTCTCACCTTCCCACACTAGCTTCTCTGTTTCAAGCTTGTGTCCGGAACTGCCTCCTTCTTGCCATCTGGCAGCTGACATCTGCCACATCTTTCCAACTCAGGCCCCCACCTTTTCTTGGAGGTTTTCACAAGAAGATGTTAACCTCCACTCAGACTTTTCCCAGGACTTGATTATGTACACAGAATTTTCCACACGGTTCAACAACTACTTCAGCACCGACTCTTGCCTGCATTGCTTAAGTTAAATTGTTATTTTCCTGAGGACACACTGGCCAGTGTCCTTTTATGTACTTAGTGCCAAGTTTAATGAACATTAGCTGAATGAATGTCACACTTTAGAGTGAATGGGGCTCACTGTTCTATGTCTTATTAGGGAGAGAGGAAATGTAGCTTATCCTATAGTCCTTGATGAAAAGCAGTGAGGTAGGAGGGTCTTTGCACACGGTGTGGATTTCTATGAATGATTGTCCACTGCTCACCTACCTCACTCAGATGTAACTTGGTTTTGACACTTGTCTCCCTTTGTTAAGGGAGGAAGGAGCATTCAGTGTTGGTTTGGAACCTGACTCACAGTACATGATCAATAATTACTTTTCTCAATGGATTTTCAATATATTTCTAAGAACCCATACAGATATAGAAGACATATGGGCCCTCATAAAGTCTCCTTAAGACAAGATGCAACTTTTTTTCCACCCCCGGGCTAATTTCAAATGAAAATCAGTAAGTCTATGGGATTCTCCAGGCAAGATTACTGGGGTGGGTTGCCATGCCCTCCTCCAGGGGATGTTCCCAACCCAGGGATCCAACCCATGTCTGTTACGTCTCCTGCATTGGCAGGTGGGTTCTTTACCACTAGCACCAGCTGGGAAGCCCAAACACAGTGCAGTGGTACTCACATACAGTCTGGGGTTGTTCAGCATCCTCCATAGATCCCTGGGGGCAGGAAGGAGTAGATGTTGATGGAGAGAGCAAGGCTAGAGGTTATAACATCTGTATTAGGGCTGTGGCTCTCCAGGTCCCACACAGGTGAGCCTGGCTAAGTCACTCATCTTAGAATCTCAATTTTCCACCTGCAAAATGAGGACACTGACTCTCTAGGACCTTCCATCTCTGACAGTGCCTTCAGTTCAGTTCAGTTGCTCAGTTGTGTCTCTTTGTGACCTCATGAACCGCAACATGCCAGGCCTCCCTGTTCATCACCAACTCCTGGAGTCTACTCAAACTCATGTCCATCGAGTCGGTGATGCCAACCAGCCATCTCATCCTCTGTCTACCCCTTCTCCTCCTGTCCCCAATCCCTCCCAGCATCAGGGTCTTTTCCAGTGAGTCAGCTCTTCACGTGAGTAGCCAAAGTACTGGAGTTTCAGCTTTAGCATCAATCTTTCTAATGAACACCCAGGACTGATCTCCTTTAGGGTTAGAGTTAGATTTCTTCTATTTTGTCTCATGAACAACAACAACAACAATAAAAAAGCCCCAATCTTTTGATGGGAACTGCTGAGCAATTTTCAGTTAGTGAAATTCCAGTGTTGGCTCCCATTCATTTCTCAAGATGTCTGGGCAAAGATCAGCACAGATGATTCAAATGGAAAGCATACCTCCAAAAGGAGTCCCTTAGTGCTGCTTGTCCTTGGAGTTCAATAAGTTCAGGTGTTCAGAAGAGCAGGTGGGTTTCACAGTTCCCAGACACTATGTTACTAAGCACTCACCCATGCAGAAGAAGCTGGCGTAAGAGGTAGAGTTGGCATCTAGCAGCAGTCTTCTCACTTTATAATGTAAATATTTTGGAGATGTATTATGAAGTCAAAACTCACCCTAAATATAGCTAAAACCACAGCATTGCAAACGGCCTTACAATAGGGTACTAGTTTGTATTTCATTACTGAGGGTGTAGAAGACAGGGGTAACAGAGGATAAGATGATTGGATGGCATCACTGACTCAATGGACATGAGTTTGAGCAAATTCCAAAGATAGTAAAGGACAGGGAAGCCTGGTGTGCTGCAGTTCATGGGATCACAAAGAGTCAGACACCACTTAGCAACTGAACCATCACTGAGGATATTAAGCTCTCTTTTCTGTAAAAGAAAAAAAAAAAAAAAAAAGGAAACTCAACCCCAGTTAGATCACTGAAGAATATTTTTAAGGACATATACATACATGGAAATAGGTCTCTGGGTTTACTGGAAGCCAGGCAAACCTTAACCATTAGTCCATACAGCTCCTGGAATGGGAAGGTGGTCTGCAGCTAAGAGAGTGACTTGGGTCTGCTCTAAGGACTGTGGGAGCCAGGACACACTTGCCTTGATTTGTGCTTTAGCTTCAATGCAACCCCCCTACTTTATCAGTTTCTGCTTCTCTTAGAGTCTATTCTTTGCATTCTATAAGCTGCATCATTTGTTCCATGTTATATAACCTGGAAAGATAGAATCTGATTACTGTGGCTAATTACCATAGTCCCTCAGTGAAGGGAACACCTTGGAAGGAGAGCGGGATCGCTGCTCTATTATTTGCACAGCTGTCTTATGAAAGTAGGATCAGGCGTGGCTCAGATGATTCTAGAGGAGAGAAACAGGGCAGAGGACCGTGATGTGTACAGGGAAACATCTTTTAAGGAAACCATTTGTTCTGATGGTCAGAGCACAATATAGATGGGGTGTGAGGTTATATCAGGTAGTGAGTTTACCACTGCCAGGCTCTGACTTTTGTCATTAGCATTGACTGGGCCTTTCTGTGCCAGGCACTGGCTAGGGTTGCCTCTTTCTCTTCACCTGGCTATTAGTCGAGATCTGTCTTGATTCAGGTTCTTTGGAATTAGAAACTGAGAAGGGATTTGGGTGCACATGGCGAACTGAAGACATGCTCTTCAGTGGGCGGTGGTGGTGGGGACTCTCCAAAGGAATGAGGAGAGCAGATAGGGAAGAGGAGAGCCAGGCAACATGTGATCTCTCAGGTGATGTCAAGCATCAGTCTGATTCAGGATACTTCACCCAGGAGAGTGGTTCCACACTGAAGCAAGAGGTCTAGGCTTCTTGACCCTTGGATCAGTCAGCATTGGATATAAGGGGTGAGGAATGGGATAACCTCTCAAGTGTCTCTGGAAGTCAGCTCCCATCAGCCCAGGCCAGTTCTTTGAGTACCATCGTGTGTAACCTGTTAGCTACATACCTTCAGGAGCTGCAAGCTGGGTGTTCCAGTCAGCAGGTTGAATCTGGGTTGAGTGCCAATAGAATCTATTCAAGGTCTCCCTCTCAAGTCTACTACTGGGGCTTGGCTGCAAGCAACAAAATCTCTGACTAGCATAGGTGAAGGAAGAACTGATTGGAAGCCAGAGAGGGCTGGCTGCTTTGAGAAGCAGGAGCACCGGATTTGGGCCATTGGCAGAAGCCAAGGCAGTCTTCGAGGGCCAAGAGGATCGTGTGTTAGAAAACCCTCAGTGCAAGGAGGGTCTTTCAGCCATAACTGACTAACCAAGACAGTGCCCTGTCTGGATAACCCTGGACCGCGCCAGAGCGACTGTGAGTAAAGCCCGCTATCCCTCCAAGGCTGGGTCTCTGCTTAGAAGCATCTGTCGGCCAAATCTTGGTCATATGTCCCTTACAAATGCCTGGAAATAAAGAGAGGGAGACTTATTTTCTTGGATGGGAAGAAGGCACTTCATCTCATCCATAACTCAAATCATGAGATAGTCTTTAGAAACAGGAAGACGGGTCAGAGGCTGGACAGAAAACAGAAGGCATGTGCAAAACGCTTCCCGAACAATGTGCAAAATGGATTTTGTTATTCCCATTTTATAAGCATGAAGATTGGCTCAGATGTAACTTCATTCATTGACTTAGAGAGGTTAAGCACCTTCATTCATTTATTCATCAAATGTTTGTGGAGTGCCTACTATGTGTTAGGTACTTTTCAAGGGGCTAGTGTTTCAGCTGTGAGCAAAATTGGCAGGAGTCTCTGCCCTCACGCAGAATATATTTCTGTGTGATGGGGACAGATCGAGGCAAAAAATAACAGGTAAGTAAATCCTGCAGTACACCAGATTGAGACAATACTAGAAAGAAAAATAAATCAGGGAGGAGAGGAAAAAAGTGGCTGTATTATGAGATTTTGCTATTTTAAGTTGGGTGGTCAAGATAGGTCTCACTAAAAGAGTGACATTTCATCACAGACCTAAAGGGCATAAGGGGAGGATCTGGAGAGGCATGCGCTAGGCAGAGTGAACAGCGAGTGCAAGTGGCTATGAGGCACAGATGCACCTGGGAAGCTCAAGGACCCACATGGAGGCCAGTGCATTTGGGCCAGAGTGAGCAAAGGGAGGGACTGGCCAGGCACCTGGACCACAAGGCTGGATCACAGGGGCCTTGGAGATCAGAAAGCACCTGGAGCAGAGGCTTGGCATGATCCAGCTTACATTTCAAATAAATCACTCTGACTGCTGTTTCTAGAAGAGCTCATGTGTGTCGGGGAAGAGTAGTGTTGGTTGAAGGATGGCAAAAGCAGATAAATATTAGGAAAACACTGCATTAAAGGAGGTGAGTGATAATGGAGGATGAGATTAGGCTAGTAGGTGTAGAAATGCTGAGAATATAATCAGAGTTGGGCTATGTGGGAGGCTAAATACTGGCCCTTAAACATGTCCTGGTCCCATTTCATAAAGCCTTATGACAAACAGGATTTTATAGGTACAGTTAAAGATCTTGAGGTGGGGAGATTATTCTGGGTTATGTGATGAACCCAGTGTAATCAAAGGGTCTTTAAAGGTGGATACAGCAGAATAAGCAAGAGAAAAACAATATGAGGACGGAAGAGAATATGGTCTGCTGCTGGCTTGGATGATGGAGGAAGGGGCCATGAAAGAAGGAATGGAATTGACTTCTAGAAGCTTATTTGAAAAGTCAAAGAAAAGATTTTCCTCTAGAGCTTATAGACAGAATGCATCCGTGCAGACATCTGACCTCCAGAGCTGTAAACTAAAAGAAATCAGGTTGTATTTTAAGTCACTACCTTTGTGGTGACTTGTTATATAGTACCACCAGGAAACCAACATAAGCTCTGTCATGGAGTCAGAACCAACAGTGTTTAGTGATCTAGTGGATAAAAATGGGAGCAAAAGAGAGTCAGGAATACCTTTAAAAGTTTGTGATGGAGCCACTGAAAGGATGCCCTTTATAGTGATGGGGAACACCTGCTCTGTGTGACAATGAGACCAGGTCTGTCTGGCCACACCCTTTCCTCTCCTGCCATGCCAGGAGCTGGGCCGGGATGGCATGCATGGGAGATGCGCCCGGCTAAGCTTGTCCGATGGGTTTCTCCGCGGCTGCCACCCTTCCCCTAGCTTCCCAGCAGTTTCACACTCTGGCAGCCTCTTTCTATCAGCATTTCCTCACTGTTCTCTGATGGCAACAGGCAGCGTAGAGCTGGAAGAGATTAGACACATATATTTTATTTTAAGGCACAGCTGAGAAAACACTCAGGAAATAAAAGTTGTTTTGACGTAAACTGTATTATCTGGAGGCTGTTGATGGCCTGCTGATGGGGTTCTCAGACTGTGGGGATGATTCCTTACACAGAACATCACTGAGATGGTCACTTCCCACCACCGCCCTTCTCTGACTGTCCTTACCCAGTGGCCAGGCTCCTGTTAGGGCAGTGAGAGGACCGACAGGTTCCTCTGAATCTGGCTCTGCTGCTCACCTGCTGTCACGCTCTCGTTTTCAGCCTTGGATTCCTCATCTGTAAATGGAAGGCACTGGAGCCAGTGTTTTCCATGAGGCCCCCTGAACCTGGTTCTCTGGTTCTCACCAGTATCAGTGGTGTGTCAGAGAGAAACCTGAGCCCAGCTTCAGCCAGCCATGGCTCTGTCTTGGGTGCTGAGGAGCGGGCACTGACCTGCTTCTCTCATCCTCTCCTCTCTGCCATCCTATGGGGCTTTATTCTGAGCCTGAAGCGATCATTTCTTAGGCTGCATTAGAGAGCTTGTTTCTGTTGCAAATGGTCCATGAGCTCTATCTATTCAACAGAGTCCAGGGCAGATGGCTACACTTCCTTTCCAGACTGGACATCAAATGCCAGGAACTCAGTGAGGGGCACCGTCCTTCTGGCTTGCGGCTCTGCGAGGAGACACACAGAGCAGTTCCGGCCACCTTCTGTCCTTGTTGCTGGTTGATGCTTTTGGTGAAAAAGCAAAGAAGGAAGTGATTATACTGCTTAGGGAGTATGGCAGAAATCCTTTACCCTCTGGGAAAACGTTTCCATGAAAATAAAGCACAAACAAAGCACCTTACTGCTATATCCTAGGAGGATGGGCTGATCTGCTTTGTGAATGTACTCTCCATTTTCCTCCCTGGGCCAGGTTGGTGAGTTGGAGCGTGCTGAGTCTCCATGACAGAGATCTCATAAATTCTTCCATCCTCTCTCCTTTCTGGTTGTGGGGAACCTGATCTGTCTAATAGCACCAAAGACTGCATTAATAGTGCCGTGTATTGTGCAATGCATATTGTATAGACTAATAAAGCTTGACTAAATAAGCAAATGGATGAAAAGTATATTATTCAGGGACTACCCTGGCCATCCAGTGGTTAGGACTCTCTGCTTCCATGGCAGGGACCTCAGGTTCGATCCCTGGTTAAGGATCTAAGATCCCGCATACCGTGGGTCATGGCAAAACAAAACAAAAAGAAAATTATCTAATTACTGCAAGATTTTATTAATGTGACATCACTCTTTCAGTTCTCAGAGACTACATTTATAAGACAAAGACTCTGCCCACAACTTTTATGATGGAAGGGAAATGTGTGGTCATGTCATAATCATTCACCATCACCATCAGAGGGTCCCTCAAACCATCTCATACTGAAAATAGTAACTACCACTATTTCCTGGTTTTCAAACTGTTCTTACTAATGTGTATTACTCAGTCCCCCAAATAGCCCTTGTGAACTAGATTTGATTGTTTTTTTCCTTGGACAACTAGGGAAACGGAGGCTCCTAGAAATCAAGTGGACATAAAGTCTTTCAATACCATTAAATGGGAAGAGCAGGCATTACCTTTCTTAAACCATCATCCCCAACAACATGGAATGACATTGGCCTTTTTTATTTAGTAATAGTTAATTACTAAAATCAAAAGTTTGTCTCTGTTTGTTGGGCTTTGGCTTTCCCCCATCTTTTCACAGCTCTGTTGCCTTCTTTTCTCTTTCCCTCTCCTGAAGAATAAAACCAAATTACTCTCATTTTCACTGAAGATATTTGCCCACTTCTTTGAAGCTGTCCTCAAAAGCACATTTTCTATACTAAGAGCTTATCAAGGTGTTTTTTTCGTTTTGCCCTAGACAAAGGCAATTTTCTTCTTAAAAAGAATTATTGTGAAAGTTGTTAAGATAATAAAGTTTATTGTCTCCAAAATTTCCTTCAGAGTGGCTGGCAGTTATTCTTTTAATGATAAAAATGTACTCCACTCACACCACATTTACACCCTACTGCCCTGGGGCTGGGCCATCCTGTGCTCACAACTTTTTGCTTCAATGTTAAATCAAAGAGTACTCTTCAAAAATATTTAAAATGGTACTTCATCTGAGCCTTGCACTTAAAAAAGACAATAAAGCTTCTATCCAGCTTTTTAGATAAAGAGATGGCAAGGGAAGAACCAATTCTGAGAATTACAAAAGCTTTTCAAGGAATAGGTCTCCAAAGATGGCATCTTTCATCAGATAAAGGAAGGCATCGAGGCAGTGTTTCAGGTAGAAGGAATTAGAGGGACAAAAATAGAGAAACATAACAAACATGGTGTATCAGGATCCTAGAGAAGGGAAAGATGGGGGAAAGTGAGAGAGAGTTCTGGAAGAATAGGCTGGTAAGAAGAAGGACCGATTCTGGTGTTTTCTTAGAACTGACAGGAGGCCCAATTAAGATGAGAGATGAGACGCTTTCATGGGCTAATCGAAGGCAGCAGTGTTTGCTCATGCCAATTCTGCCATCTGCATGGTCTTGTCATTGTCATTCCCAGCAACCTGAAGGCAGCCATGAGTCCCCGAGAGGAACGATCTGATTCAGCGGCTGGCGCTCTTCAGTCCGCTTGTCATTCTCGGTCTTAGGAGCGCACTGTGGGTTGGGAAATGAGAAGCAGGAGTGCTATTTCTCTCGGGTCCCGCAGATCCATGCTCCAGTCCTGGGGGTAAACTGTTGTGGTAGGTGATGCTTGGATAGAATGTTTTTCCATGGACTTTGTGCGCTGTGAAGATCTACTGTCATAAATCTTGTGAGCACTGCAAAGGCGTGTAGGAGGTGGCCTTCTCAAATACTGCTACTCTCTGCTTCATGTCATAATAAACTCTAAAATTCAAATTGCAAAGGAACACGTCTCTGGTGGATGGGTGGGCTGACGGGTGAAGGGGTCACTGAAGCCTGAGAAGGAAGTGGGAAGAGTTGTCAGCCTCAGCTGAGAAGGGCTACAGACCTCGTTGGGACTTACAAATGTCCAGAATGCCAGTTAGTTCCCCTTGACAAATGATCTATGAGCTGATTTTTCTGAAAGAAGAATAAAACTGAGTGGGAGGCCCCTAGGCAGTCTGTGAGTTGATTCTGGGGATTTGATTGGGTGACTTTTTCTTCACAGCTGGAAAACAATACCACTTGGCCATCAAGTGGGTGGGACCCCATGCAATGTGCTGATGCTGGTGATAATGTTTGGGAATGCAACAGACTTTGGTGCTCAGTAAACTCCTTCTTTCATTAAAAGTCTTAGGACCAGTCATCTATTTTGTGCTGTTTTTATTTTCTTTATTTACATTTAGGTTTTTCTTAGTGTTTGATAAATTTCATCTTGAATATGTCAGCCTGTCTCAGTTGTGCAAAGAAAAAAAGGGAGAAAGATTATGTTTACCTTGAGCAGAGAGGAAAAGAGCAAAAGTATTTCTCTTTTATCCTATCTGCCTCCCCAGGCCTAGGAGATGGGGACGTAACTTGGTGGTGGCAACCGGAGTCAAAATAAAAGAACTCCAGGGAAAAGTGAAAGCTCAGAGGAAGCGCTGGGATGCTGGTGTTGTCCCAGCTTCTTCACCTGCCAGACCTGTTTCCATGTCTGTTCTTCTCTGGGGATAAAAATACGGATTACCAAATGGAAAATTCTTGTGTCTTTCATATTCAAAACACTGATTCTGCCTAGGGTAATTTTTTTTTTTTTTTTTGTGAGAATTCCTTATGGCTAGAATCTATTGAGAAAAGGCACCCCATAGAGATCTGGGCAGGATCTTTGGCTTTGTACTGTGGCATGACTCTGAACATATGACAACATCAGTTGCCTTCCTCATAATGATATGTATAATACCCACCTCATGGGATGGTTGGAAAATTTAGGACAGTGTGTGTAAAGTGCCTATTCATTGAGTACATGGTGGATATATAAGCGCTATTAGCCACTCCAGTACTCTTGCCTGGAAAATCCCATGGACGGAGGAGCCTGGTGGGCTGCAGTCATGGGGTCGCTAAGAGTTGGACACGACTGAGTGACTTCACTTTCACTCTTCACTTTCATGCACTGGAGAAGGAAATGGCAACCCACTCCAGTGTTCTTGCCTGGAGGATCCCAGGGACGGGGAGCCTGGTGGGCTGCCGTCTGTGGGGTCGCACAGAGTCGGACACGACTGAAGCGACTTAGCAGGAGCAGCATTTATTATTACTTTTAAAATTGCATGTAACTGCTGAGGTAGAGCACCATGGAGGGCAAGATTAGAGGGAACTGGCCTGTCCTCGATGCCCTTTCTTTTGTTATGAGAAGCAGTGTGGAATGGGGAAACAAGGCATTAGAATACCTGTGTGACCTTGGGCAACTTGCCCATTCCCTCCTGTTTCTCCTCAGTTTCTTCAGCTGTCAAACGGAGGGATCTTGTGAGAACCCAGTGATACAAAGACATCAGCTGCCCAGCAGAGCACTTGCCCTCTCAGCTTGATAAACAGTAACTTCATCCTTCTGTTCTCCTTATCCACATCTGCCCGCCTCTCCACACCAACTGTTAGGTGGGCCAAAAATTTCATTTGAGTTTTTCCATAACATCTTATGGAAAACCCAATGGACTTTTTGGCCAACCCAGTTTTTTCTTCAGGTGTTGTGACTATACAAAAGATTTTATTTTCTAGGCTCAAAATCCTGACATGCATGTGTGTTCAGGTGCTGAGTCATGTCCGACTCTTTGTGAGGACCCCATGGACTGTAGCCCACTAGGCTCCCATGTCTATGGATTCTCTAGGCAAGAATACCGGATTGGGTTGCTATGTCCTCCTCCAGGGGATCTTCCCAACGGGGGATCAGACTGGTGTCTCCTGCATTGGCAGGCAGATTTTTTTTTACCACTGAGCCATCTGGGAAGCTAAAATTCTGACGCTAGGGTTAAATGCAATGATTGCGCCTAGGTTCTTTATCTGTTTTTTTTTTTTTAACCTTGTATTTGTTTCATTTTAAGGCATTCCTTTCAATGAAATGTTAATTGAGCACCTATTATATGCCAGAGATGATGGTACTCACCATGATTAATGTTGACAGTTCTTCTCTCAAAGAGTTCCCAGATTAAAATATATATTTCCACAGTCTGGAAATAATTTCACCATGAGACAGACTGTTCATGTTGGAAAAGAGGTGAAAGAATGTAAAGGGTCAAAATCGAGGCAGGTAGCACCTAAGCTGCGGCAGGATAGTGACGACTGGAGAAAGTTCAGTGGAGAGGTCAGCTGCGAATACTCCTAGAGCTGGGAAGACTTCCTCTAGATGCGGGGGCTCCAGGTAGAGGGAACATCCTGAGAAAAGGCTCGGGTGTGGAAGTGCATGAGATACATTTGGGGAATGGTGACAGTTTGGTTTGGATGGAATATATGGTATATGAAGGGACATACTGGGGAATAAAGGTGAGGCATGATTGTTAACCGTTTTAAATGACAAGATAATAATTTTGTACTCATTTTGGTTTGTAATGAGGAAACACTGAGTTTTTCTGAGTGGGACAAGAATAATACAGTAAGTTGTATCAGAAGTGAAGTTTACATCTGGCTCTAGTAATGACCAGGTAATGGTATTTGCCTGGGTCTTTGATAGTTGGTATGGCAGCATTCCAAATTCTAAGTCAAGCAGATGTGTGAGGACACAGAGATGAGAAAGCCTCAGAAATCATTTGAAAACAGTTTAATCCAGACTGCTATGAATATAAGATACAGCTAGGAGAATTGAGCAGATGGATTTAAAGTAAACACAATGAGATTCTAACAGTTCATATCAGTGATGCTAGTTTCTAGGTTAAAAAAGATCAGAGTACATGTAAATCTATCAAATAAGAACTTAAATAAATTAACTTTGATTTCTGTTTCTTTGAAGTCAGTTTTTTGGAAGTTTCATGTGCCATTAGAAGTTTTTTTTGAATTGCAGTAAAATCCACATAACATAAAATTACCATATAACTATCAAATGTATTTACGTGTTGTGTAACCATTGTCTATCTGCTTTCAGAACTTTTCCATCATCCCAAAAGGAAATCCATAATTATTAAGCATCACTCCTACTCCCCCTTCCCTCAGCCCCAGGCAAACCTAGATGGATGAATAGATAAACAAAATCTGGCCTAGCCAAACAGTGGGATAATTATTTAGCCCTAAAAAGAAACAAAAGATTGATATAGGTTACATCATGGATGATTACCCTTGAAAGCATTATGCTATCAAGAAGCTTTAAATTTTTGTGTTATTTCAGGGTTAATAGAAATGACAAGTCGTATCACTTTTTATGATACAGTGTGCAGTTGAAAATATCTGTGTAGGCCACAGCGATTACATTTTAATATAGTGACTTTTGAATAGGGCTCTGCTGACTCGCAAAGGTTTTGATGTATTTCAGAGTTTCAGGTCACTATTTGTTTTTGTTTTCTGTTTTCCTTGTAAATGGGTCCATACATTTCTCAAGTCTGAAAAAGTCTGAGGGTTCTGCCAGGGATCACTTGCAGAGGGCCTCCTAAGAGGTACTCTGGAGCCTCCTGGAGTATCTTGCTCAATGACTCAAGCTCAAGTGCTTCAAGGAGGCAGGCTAATAGCATAGACAGGAAGCTGGCTGGATGTGTGAAGATGGAGAAGTGGAAACCTCCTCTAAAGAGGGAAGCATCTAGCAATTCTGGATTTTTCACTGAAACTTCTCAATTAGTCGATTTTAGCATCTCATTCAAAAAAATTGTAAAAAACACTGTGGGCAAAACAAACAAATCTGCAGGAGTCAATTAAAGAACTCTGCTAGGATACACATCATGTAGTGAGATAAATCTGCTTTTGAATTCCAATTCTACCTTTTTAGGTTCCCATGATTTTTGCATATTCATAACCTTTCTGTGTTTCTTCCCTCAGCAGCAAAATGGGTCTAATGATGATTTCTCCCTAATAGACTTGTGATGTCTGTAAGTATTAATATTAATGCAGTGCTGGCAGAGTAGAAGGTGTTAATATTAGATTATATTATCAACTGATTGTTAATAATGATATTGATCAGTCACTGTAGTCGTGTGTGACTCTGCGATCCCATGGACTGTAGCCCACCAGGCTCCTCTGTCCATGGGATTCTCTAGAGAAGAATGCTGGAGTGGATTGACCATTTCCTTCTCTAAGGGATCTTCCCAACCCGGGGATTGAACCTGCGTCTCATGTCTTCCGCATTGGCAGGCAGGTTCTTTACCACTAGCGCTACCTGGAAAGCCCAATAGTGATATTAATGGCACAGATTCTAATAGGCTCTGCTTTTAGAGGTCTTGGAGTACATTTGGGGAAGCGTGATACAGCACCTTTTGTGTTGCTGTGACCCTGGGGTGTGTCTTTGAGACTTGTCACTCTGAACAGCTGTGTACTTGTTGTGACTAAGGGTCACTTAGGCTGTTTGTGGGGCTTCCCTTGTAGCGCAGTGGTAAAGAATCTGCCTGCAATGCAAGAGACCTGGCTTTGATCCCTGAGTTGGGAAGATCCCCTGGAAGAGCGCATGGCAACCCACTCTAGTATTCTTGCCTGGAGAATCCCCTTGGACAGAAGAGCCTAGTGGGCTACAATCCATGTGGTTGCACAGAGTCAGACACTGGGTGACTAAGCACAACACACAGACTCTTTGTAAACAGTTTTCTCACCTGTAAAATGGCAATGATATATAGTACCTTCCTCACAGCCTTTTTATAGGAATGGAGTGATTAATGTTTGTAAGGCGCTTTTGACAGTTCCCAGCACAGAGCAAGCAACACATAGGTATTTGTTAAATAATTAGAAATAAATAAAGATAGGGCACAAGTTGATCCAACATAAGGTTCTCATTACTACTTTTTCCTCTATGTGACTACTTCTCACTGAGACATCGATTCACTTGATGGAGGCACCTTGCTTTAGCTGGTATTTTGAATAACATTTTAGAAGGTGCTAGCTCAAGTTATCTGTGTTGTGATTCAAGACGGAGCTGCGATCAACACTGACATTATCCAGCTCATCTGGAGACCTTTGAGAATGTCAGGCTTGTTCAGCAAGAAAATGTTTTGCAATTTACCTTCAGTTTCTGATTATTTCTGAGCTGGTTCTTCTGGTTATTTTAATTATTGACTAGTTTCAGACTAAGGTGCTAATGTTTCTTGGAGACAAACAAGTTTCCTTAATCCAATTTTGAGTGTTCTGTGGGGCAACAAGGTACAGTGTAAGAGGAAACACTGGACTGAAGCTAAAATGTAATATGACTTTGGGGAAATCATGTCTTTGTATTAGTTTTCCAAAATGTAAAATTAAGGAGTTAGGCTTCTGTGAGTGCTTTGGATACCTTCTCTCAACTTCTTAGAAGCTAAACATTACATGTACCTCTGATATATACCTGGGGGGAGTAGAATTGTGCTGGGTGATTTGAGATGGGGACCACCTTGCTCCACCTTGCGGGCCTAGCCTGTGTCTCAGGGTGGACCCAGAGGCATCTTGGAGAAAACCCAAGGCTCCCTGAAGCTCATTTTGGAAACCACTGGGTAAGATGATGCCTTTAGCTAGCAGATTCTGATTTCAGAATATATGCTTTTTTTTCAAATAAGGTGAACATATTTTTGCATAATAATTAAATGAGACATATATACATAAATAAATTTGCTTATATAATATTTTACCTAGAGTTGTGAAGTTTGCTATTTAAATGAACCCCATGGTAAAATGAAAAATTCTTTTGTAGTGGGAACAACTCCTGGATCTCTGATTTCTGGATTCTGTGCTTTCCTCTTCTTCTTAAAGTGGGGCACTGTAGGCTTGAAACACAATTGTGAAAACTTAGGATGCTAGCTTTTTTGGTACAGTTTCTAGTTTTTGAGTTACTGGCATTTGTCATTCTTTCTACCTCTCTTCAAAACTGGGATCATCTAAAGAAAAAAAGAAATGTTTCAGTTAAGAAAAAAAAAGGTTTCTGAAATTTCTCAAAGTATGCTGGCATCACAGCATCCCATGAATATTTAATCGTCATCATCAAGACAGGAGGCTGGAGAAAAAAATCAGGTTGTGATATTTGGGAATAGCAGGTGTGGGAAGGAGGGTGTTGACACCCTCTGAAAACGGATATGGCATGTTGTGTGGCAGGTTCCCTTTGCAGTCTCCACGTCACCTGTGTGCTTTACGAAAACTCCAGGGAGAGGAAGCTTGTCCTCACTGGCCCCACACCCTGAACGTGGCGGGGGGCCTCTTTAGAGGCATGGATGGCCAGCCTCCTTCCCTTCACAAGAGCCTTCAGGTTTTCTCTTCTGTGAACCTTCACGTCATGCAGGTGGCTCTGGCCCCTGTCCCTTGCATCTTTTTTTCTTATTACTGTTGCTAAGCAAGTACTTCTCCTGTGTTTAATCAGGCAGTGAGAGTATAGGAATCCAGCTAAGGATTTGGGATGTAGGTGCTGAAATTCAGAGTTCACTTAGGAGCTCTTGCATCCTACAGTCAGGAGCAAGACAAATTAAAGGGCTCTGGGTCACCTATGTACAAATTACCTGTCTTCTAACTTTATCACACACTCCCCTCTGCTTACCATCCAGCTGTGTGTGTTTCACCACTACCTCCTTGCAGCAGGAATGGATTCAGTCTCTAAGCTCCTGTCCCTGAGTTTTTCATAGTCTGTTTCCTGTTGGAGTTTTCTGAGAGTAGTTTGAGAAAGTGAAACACTCTAATTCTCAAGCTTTCATGTGCAGAACAGCTATCTGGCAGAACTTCCTAACGTGGAGATTCCTGGGCCCACCCCAGGGGTTCTCATCTAGTAAATCGGAGATCAGTTCAGTTCAGTCGCTCAGTCGTGTCCAACTCTTTGTGACCTCATGAACGGCAGTACACCAGGCCTCCCTGTCCGTCACCAACTCCTGGAGTTTACTCAAACTCACATCCATTGAGTCAGTGATGCCATCCAACCATCTCATCCTCTGTCGTCCCCTTCTCCTCCTTCCATCAATTTTTCCCAGCGAGTCTTTTCCAGTGAGTCAGCTCTCCGCATCAGGTGGCCAAAGGATTAGAGTTTCAGCTTCAACATCACTCCTTCCAATGAACACCCAGGACTTATTTCCTTTAGGATGGACTGGTTGGATCTCCTCGCAGTCCAAGGGACTCTCAAGAGTCTTCTCCAACAGCTCAGTTCAAAAGCATCAATTTTTCGGCACTCAGCTTTCTTTATAGTCCAACTCTCACATCCCTACATGACTACTGGAAAGACCATAGCCTTGACTAGACGGACCTTTGTTGACAAAATAATGTCTCTGCTTTTTAATATGCTGTCTAGGTTGCTCATAAGTTTCCTACCAAGGAGTAAGCCTCTTTTAATTTCATGGCTGCAATCACCATCTGCAGTATTTTGCAGCCCCCCAAAATAGTCAGCCACTGTTTCCACTGTTTCCCCATCTATTTGCCATAAAGTGATGGGACCAGATGCCATGATCTTCATTTTCTGAATGTTGAGCTTTAAGCCAATTTTTTCGCTCTCCTCTTTCACTTTCATCGAGAGGCTCTTTACTTCCTCTTCACTTTCTGCCATAAAGGTGGTGTCATCTACATATCTGAGGTTATTGATATTTCTCCCGGCAATCTTGATTCCAGCTTGTGCTTCTTCTAGCCCAGCGTTTCTCATGATGTACTCTGCATATAAGTTAAATAAGCAGGGTGACAGTATACAACCTTGACGGACTCCTTTTCCTATTTAATATGCATTTTTAATGACAAGTTCTCAGGCCAGTGCACAGACTCTGCCCACACATCAGATGTTATCTTCAGGCCTGTCTTTCCTGGCCCTCGCCCTAAAGGATGTCCTGTGCTGAAGGTCTGGCCTGAGACTTGGGTCATAAAGCCCACACTGTGGTTACTAGCTTTGGTTCAGATGTCACAGAAAATTGCTGATGTGCCACATCACTCACATGGCAAAAGTGTGGCTGGGTTAGGGACCAAGTCAGATGAAAAGGCACATTGTTTTCTCCTTTCTCATGGGACTTGGGGAGGCTATCTGAGGCTGTCTGGTTGCCATCTGGACACAGTTCTCAGGAACTCAAGTGTCATGACAATCGTAGAACACGGTCCCTAAAACATAATAAATATGAAACTTAGGAACACCTTGGTCTATTGTTCAGACCTACTCAGTACATGGTCTTATCCTTAGAGGCTACTGTTCTCTTCATCATCACACATTCCCACAGAGCAGAGTGCCTAGATTGTTCAAGTGACTGTGCCTGGGGGGAGGGGTTGGCCGGTCCAAACTGAGTCACTGCGGAGTGGGAGTCTCCTTGCCCAAGGTCCTTCCTCAGATACTCACCCCAACATACTTTTGTCCCTCGGAAATGTGCTCTCTCCATATCAGAATTCCATAGCAGTTTCCTCTCTGGATCACTCCCTATAGCCAGAACTCAACTTTTTGAATTGAATTCGTTTGCTGCTTTCATTATTTTGCACTAACTTAGGTTCTGGAAGGTAATCTTCCTCTGCAAATCAGTCTGAAAGTCCTGACACTGATATGCAGGTGATAACAGTGGACACTTAGAACCACAGAATGTCAGCTCTCGAAGGGACTTCACTGTGTGTGTGTCTAAGCTTCCTCAGGTTGTTGACCAGGAAGCCAAGGCCAGATAGAAACCTTCCCAGAGGTGTATTTGCCTAGAACACCCAGAGAGCCAGTGAACTAAGGCCCAGAAGTAATTCTCTGTGCTCACACAGGTGCATAATCCCTTTCATTCTAACTGGTGTTCTTCCTCTTTTCCTTCAAGTCTCAATGTTTCAAAAGTGTGTCTCTGTTTGCATTGTAGTTTATCGTGCACTCTTTATTGACATGTTTAAATTTTGTCAAGCTCTGCCTCCTCTTTAGATTTCTTTCCCACTGAGACATGTGAAATAACTGAGGCTCTCAGAAGAAGTTGGGATAGAAGAGAGCCAAGGTGATCATTTCATCTCATTGCAGTTTTAAGATACCAGGGTCATCTTGCATTTAATTTGGCCAATATAAATTGAGCATCAGAATCTGCAAGTCTCTGCCTTGGGTGTGGGCGTATGTTATCTGTGTGACAGAATAACAGGTTGGTTTGTCTGATTTTCTCTGCAGATCTCAAATATATAGAAAGAGGAAGATATCCAAAAGAGAATCAATGCCAAAGGCAGCCTGGGGAGCTGACTCACAGTGTGAACTTGAGTCAGCCCATTCTCTAACCTGGGGCAGTTTGTTTCACTGATGTCAGAAGGTGGGTTGTGATAGCTGCCTGGGTTCTGCTCTGAGAGCCTGCCCAGCTCGGTGATGCTGGGTGGTGTCTGGACGGCTTCCGCTCCAAGGCCACCTGCATTTCCACCTGAAAGCAGGGAGGAGCCCAGTGCTTGGCAGGAATGGTGAGCCACTCCTTGGCCTGAGTCAAGCTCAGGAGGCTCTCAAGAAGGAAGATGTTGACAGAGGTGGGGCCTGTGGCAAGTTTCGTGTCCTTGTCCTTTCTTAGGTTGTGTGTGTATAATGAAGGGAGTTCCACAGCGAGGCTGTGCCTTGGGGCGGTCCCTTCACCGCCATCCCTATCTGGCAGAGCTGTGCCCTAGTTTCCCTCTTCCTAAGGCTTCTTAGTTCTTGCTTTGGAGTAGTGGGGGTAGAAGAGGAGGGGCAGGAATGTTGATACAGTTTGAGATCCCAGTGCAAGGTGAAAATGCGGCCCTTCGTTCAAAAATTATTGTGTTGTTTAGTGATTCAGTCATTTCCATCTCGTTGTGACCCTATGGACTATAGCATGCCAGGCTTTCCCATCGTTCACTATCTCCCAGAGTTTGTTCAAATTTATGTCCACTGAGTCAGATGTTATCTAACTATCTCATCCTTTACTGCTTTCTTCTCCTCCTGCCCTGTCTTTCCCAGCATCAGAGTCTTTCCCAATGAGTTGACTCTTCACATTAGGTGACCAAAGTATTGGAGCTTCAGCTATCGGTCCTTCCAATGAATAGTCAGGGTTGATTTCTTTTATGATTGACTGGTTTGATCTCCTTGCAGTTCAAGGGACTCTCAAGAGTCTTCTCCAGCACCATAGTTCAAAAGCATCTGTTCTTCAGTGCTCAGCCTTCTTTATGGTCAGACTCTCAGATCCATACATAACTACATAACTACTGGAAAAACTATAGCTTTAACTATATGGATCTTTGTTGGCAAAGTAATGTCTTTGGTTTTTAATATGCTGTCTAGGTTTGTCATAGCTTTTTTTTTTTTCAAAGGGCAAGCATCTTTTAATTTCATGACTACAGTCACCATCCACAGTGATTCTGGAGCCCAAGAAAATAAAATCTGCCACTGTTTCCACTTTTTTCTCCATCAATATGCTGTGAAGTGATGGAACTGGGTGTCACAATCTTAGTTTTCTGAAAGTTGAGTTTTAGGCCAGCTTCTTCATGCTCCTCTTTCACTTTCATCAAGAGGCTCCTTAGTTTCTCTTCACTTTCTGCCATTAGAGTGACATCGTCTACATATCTGAGGTTGTTGGTATTTCTCCCAGCAGTCTTGATTCCAGCCTGTGATTCATCTAGCCCAGAATTTCTCATGATGTGCTCTGCACATAAGTTAAATAAGCAAGACAACAATATACTGCCTTTTCTCATTCCTTTCCAAATTTTGAAGCAGTCATTTGTTCATGAAAAGTTCTGTTGCTTCTTGACTTGCATACAGGTTTCTCAGGAGGCAGGTACAGTGGTCTGGAATTATCAAGACTCTCAAAATGGTATCAGCAGAGCAAAACCACACAGGGGGCCATTCTGTATGCCAGGGCATGAGCCACTTTCAGATTGCAGTCCTGTGAGCCTGCTCTGGGTGGTGATGGCTCAAGGAGTGGAGTGGGGATCTGAGGTAGAGAGGGAAGGGACTTCACTCAGCCAATAGACACCAGACCACTGCTTCCAACCCAAGCCAAAAATGAAAAGTCTTCCCAAGCTGCACTAAATGTGGAAGATAGCACAAGGATGGCTACAGCTTGGGGTTCTGAGAGTTTCAAGCAATTGCTTTTAGATTCTGTGGCAATGTTATTTTGCAAGAGATGCAGGCCCAGATAGCAAAGGTGATTGGTGGAAGGTCACACTACTTGTTGGTGACAAATGGGATCTAAATCTCAGACCTTCCAGCTTCCATGTTCTTTCTCAGCCTGAAGCTGAGTAACAACACAATTATGCCCTCTCATTGTGGATTAAATGGGAACTTGGGAATAAGAGTGAGGTGCAGGAAGGAAAAGGCTTATAAAGAATAATTGAATGGAGGAAAGAAAACAGTTTAGAAAGCTGAAGCAACTTGTCTGAGTCCTACTGGATGCACAACATACAACAAAGCAGACAAGTGTCTGCTCAGCAAAACAAAACTGGAAGAGGATATTTTCCAATAAAATATGCCTGTGTCCAACCAAACTTGAGGTCATCTGATAAAGGACAGATTGTCCAGAGTAAATAGAGAGAGGAAAAAAGACACTTTGGGCTGAGTTCAGTTCCACGTCAAAATCACAGGGGAGCTTACTGCTTCTTTCTCCTGCTTCTCATCTCTCAGGCGTCAAGAGCTCATGGAGCTGGGAAAGGAGATAGTAGATCACATATTTATGCATTTGTTCATTCTTCCATCTATCAAGCATCTCTTGGGCACCTCTGTTGTCTTACTGGGTGGTACCTCTAGCTCCTCTATTATACTAAATCCTGAAAAGAATATTTAAAACATCTCCCCTACCTTTACAGAAAGTAAACAACTATTATCATGAGAGGAAACTAACCACAATTAAGAATAATACTAGTGATGCCTGCTGTGTGCTATTGGAACTCCAGAGAAGGAGAAATTCATTATAATATATTCATTGTACTTCTGGTTGATAATTGGCCTGCTGGTTCCTATTCGCTTCAGCAGCTGCTGCCTGGCTCTATTCATCATCACTATGTTTCTCTTTCCCAAAAGACTCCTGGGGAGAGCGCATAGTTGGGGAGTGGGGATGTGGGATTCTTATAGACAGAATCTATTTACCCTGGTGATACATGGCTATGTACCAATCCTTCTCTGCACCAGGGTTGTGTGTGGGGTTGGGGGAACCTAGAGTGGAGGGGGCTCTGGTTCAGACATAGTGAGGATACATGCCTTCTCATGTTTTCTCTTGCCCGTCTGCTGCCCCCAGAATGTATGAAAGAGAACAGCTCTGCAGAGGCCAGGACGAGAGCCAACCGTGTGTACATGGGGTGTTTCTCTGTCTCCATCTGAAAAATGGCAGGAGGGGAGGAGGTCTAATAAACTAGTGTTCCCTTACCCAAGCAAGAAATAACCTACAGTTCCTCCCAGGGAGCGCAGGATTGAAATAGGGGAGGAAGAGGGATCAGTCAGAAAGGCTGTTGCAGAAGAGGGAGAAGGGTTGACGCTCCAAGAAAATGATCTCTAAGTGCCTACCCAGTACACGTTTTCTGTGATTCTCTGCTCCTCATCTGGTGATTATATTCTCATCCACCGGGAGATCTGTAAATAGCTTGTGATATAACTGGAAACAATAGACATGAGGCGAATCCCCTGTGTCATCATATGTCCCGTCATAATAGCACCACCCATTCTGCCTAAATGTTGGCATTTACAGGGCTGGCATCACCTCCAGAATTTCGCCCAGGGATGGGAGTAGGATCTATATTATGATTCCCATTGCACAGAAAAGGAAACCAAGGCTTGGGGAAGACTAAGCTACTTGCAGATGATCCCCATGAGTGGCAGACGAGGAACTGGAGCCTGTGCTTTCTGTGATGTTCTTTCTTCTGCTCATGTTCTTCTCTGGATGGATCGCTTCCTGCTCAGTTCCTGCTGGGTGGGTTGTGTAGCAGGAGCTGGGAGGAGGGTTCAGCAGCCCCTGGAAGCCCAGTGATCATCAGATAGCTGCTACATGGACCCATGGTGTTTTTTCACAGTCTCTTGCCCTTTAAACTAACTCGATACAGCAGTAACTTCAGTAGCAATGCATCGGTTGGGTTGGTCCCACTCTTAAATGATCAGGCTGGGATTCAGCATCTTATGCTCCTTCTCTATTTTTGCCCCCATCCTGAGCCATCATAAAGACATTGGAGCCAAGTGGGAACAGTATTTGTCTCGCAATTACTTCTAATTGCCCTGTAGTTTTGTGGCGTGTAAGTGGTGTGACCTACATACCAGTTATGTGAAACGCTTTTCATCCTGGAGTCTATATTAAGGAGGACATAAATCAGTGAGGTCAGGGAACGGTGGCTAAGTCCATCTCACAGTTAACATTTGTATCCAGCTCCACCATCAGCACTTACTGAAATTCCAGCTCTTCTTTATAATCCCTAGAGCTAAGGCTGCCTCTTCCTCTATGAAGCGTCCAGAGATTGCTCTTTCCTGTGGCTTCCCACAGCTCTTGTTCTCATCTCAGGTGCTCATCATTTTCCATATATTTCATCTTCCTGAACTCCTTATGCCAGAGACTCTGTCTAGTTCATTTTCCTATCCTTGTCTGCTCTGAGAACTGACAATGGCCAGTGTCCTTGCTCAGTTAACTACTTGTTGAATGAAAGCGTAAACTGATTACATCACAGGCATTGTGTGTGTGGTGCTTAGTTGCTCAGCTGTGTCGATTCTTTGCGACCTCATGGATTGTAGTTCATCAGGCTCCTCTGTCCATGGGATTCTCTAGGCAAGAATATTGGAGTGAGTTGCCATTTCCTCCTCCACAGGATCTTCCCAACCCAGGGATCAAACCCACATCTCCTGTGTCTCCTGCCCTGGCAGGTGGATTCCTTATCACTGAACCACCTGGTAAGCCATAGACATTGTGGAGACTTGTAAAAAATCATGTGGACCAATGATTCTCTTCATAGCAGGTATTTTACTTTACACTGACTCTCTAAGTAGTAAACTCTTATTTGGGTTTCAAGATCATTATATCTCACTCTTGCTACCCCATGGACTGTAGCTCGACAGGCTCCTCAGTCCATGGGATTTTCCAGGCAAGAATATTGGAGTGGATTGCCATTTCCTTCTCCAGGTCCAGCCTGGCTCTACTGCATTGCAAGCAGATGCTTTACCGACTGAGCTACCAATGAAGTGAAAGTCACTTAGTCATGTCCAACTCTGTGACCCTGTAAACTGTAGCCCAGCAGGTTCCCTGTCCATGGGATTCTGCAGGCCAGAAGACTGGAGTGGATTGCCATTCCCTTCCCCAGGGGATATTTCTGACCCAGGGATTGAACCTGGATCTCCTGCACTGCAGGCAGATTCTCTACTATCTGAGCCACCAGGGAAGCCCGTTGCCTATCATTAGGCCTTCTTTATATACATATTTTAAAATTTCTTCTTAATTGGAGGATAATTGCTTGCAATGTGTGTTGTTTCTGCTGTACAACAGCATGATTCAGCCATAAGTATATATACCCTCCCTCTTGAACCTCTTTCCCACCCCCATCCCACCCCTCTAGCTAACTAGATACTAAATGATCATTCGATATGTGTTTATTAAGTACTTGCCACACGTTGGGCATTGTGGAGAATCTATAGGAGAATAAGATGTGGTCCTTGTTCTCAAGGAACTTACAGTCTAGTAAAAGGGACATCCACTTAAAAGGAAAAGTGTCATGTGGCAAGTACTGTACAAGAATACTCACTAGAGAGTTTGGGTTTGTTCTCATAGACATACTGCTCTTCATGCCTCTCCTCTCCTGAGCTGAAAGTGATGATGGTGCTCAAACTCATAAATATCCAAAAAATCAATCCATTAATAAATAATGTTTATTTATTAACATTAATAAAAGAATCATAGTCTTCAAGCTGAAGCTTTCTTACTGTGAAGGGGAAGCATACAGCTGCTGAGGAGGAGTGGATGGCAGGCTGCCTCTGTCCATCCCGTCAGGAGAGTTAAATCAAAGAGGGAGTAGGCAGAAAAATCCAGGACTTCTTGAGACAGAGGACAGGAGAGGTGTGTCATTGTAGAACAAGAAAGGCCCCTCCCACAACCCAGTTCCCCACCTCTGACAGGTGGAGTTCCTCCTTGTAAACATCCCCAGTCTTTTCATTTGACCCTTTGTTGAAGGTGGATCACATCACCCTCAGCACTGTCGGTGAACAAGAGTTTTTCAGCTTGAGTGGGCAAGAGCACAAGAACTCCCTCTTGTTTGACTTCCTCTGAGCCAACCACACCTCCCCTGGCCACTGTCTGTGGTCTGGCCCCCTTCATCCAAGAAGAAAACATCCTTGAGTACCGGCAAGAGTCTAGCCAGGTAAGGCCAAATGGCTTTTCACTGGTTCTACAAAGAGATGGGGCTTCTCTCTATGAACTGATTTATCTTGTCTCCGACTTCTGTTTCAGGTCCTCTCCACCCTTGCCTTGTACTTCCGTCTAGACTCATATTCTCTGTGACCCAATGAAAAAAGTGTTCCATTTTTCCTTACTGCTCAGGGTTGATGATATTTGTAGACCAGCATTTTTCAGCCTATAAAATCCCCTGACATACTTATCTCTCTATTGATTTTGATCTTAACTGCACTGTAAGAATCGTGGGATAGGAGTAATTTTCTCTATTCAGTGGCTTAGGAACTGAGGCTTAGTGAATTGAAGTGATTTGTTCAAGTTTGATCTGCAGACTGAGGCCAAGATTAGATCTGATGCCTCCTTTTCTCTCCCTCTACTGCAGGCCTCCCACCCCCAGACTCGGCAGGTCACACCTTATCTCAAAAAGCCAAGAGAAGTGAATGTGTTTCCTACGTTGTCAAATGGCCAAGAAAAGGTGCTCCTTTCTTGCAGGGAGATTTGGAGGGATATTTTGAATTCATCTGAGAGACAGATTTCATAGTGATATCTAGGCTTCATCAAACTATTTTTAGAGGACGAATGAGAATTTGTACATAAAGGGGCCTTGTTAACTGAACACGTATACGGAGCCTGACGCGCGCTCTGGCTTTCAGCTGGGGCTGAATGACACTTTCTTAATGTCACCAGCAGTGTTATGAGGCGCCGATCACAATGGCCCTAGGGAAAATTTTAGCTTTTCTGTCTCACTGAGGTATGTGGAAAACCAAATCTCAATGGGAGGAGGGAACACTCCCAAATCCTTTCAAACTGACTCCTGCAATTTCCTCTCTTATGACAGCTATCATTATATCTCATTGTTCTACAGTTTTAGGAAAATCTCATTTTCAGTGATTATGTAGTTTATTTTTTTAAGATGCTAATTTTGGCTCTCATTTTTCTCTTCATGCTCTGAAGGTTATATCGTTCTTGGTTGTGGAAGGAAATGTTTCTTTTGTGGATGTGTGCGTGTGTGTGTGTCTGTTTGAGTCTGTTATGACAGTGCTAATATTCATCCCTGTGGGCCCACCACAATGCAGTGGGTTGCAATGTTATGTAATTTTTAGCATGCTTTGGTATATTCTTAGTATCTTTCTGCCTGTAAGGGTCGTGAAGAGATCAGTTAAGCAATTACCTTATTCAAAATAGAGAGACTGAGGCTCAGAAAGGGGACACAGTGTGCACAAGGCTGGGTGGCCAGTGATCTCTGGGGCTTTAACTCTTTCACTGGTTACTACCTGTAGTGAATTGTGTTGGGCAGCCCCAAGTAGAAGTGTTAACTGTGTCATTTTGGGAACTAAACCCAGATGCTCTGTGAGACCACTTACAATGACAAGTTTTAATTTTACTTTGACCTTTTCCTATCATCCAGATGGTTGCTGTGGAAGCTTGGACAAGTGGGTATGAGAGATGTTGACAAGTGTTTAGACCTTGTGTTTGATTGATTGCAGGGGGAATGATGAGACAGGAAGGAGACCAGGATGACTCCAAGAATTTGTGGAGCAACTGGTAGGAAGGAGCGGCCTTCATCTGAGATGGAGAAGACCGTGAGAGGAACAGGTTTTTGAAAGAGCATCAGGAGCTTATTTTGGCCAGGAAGGCACTGGAGATGTTGAGTATGAACCTTGGATTCAGTGAGGCTATCTGAGTTGAAGATAAAAAGTGGTTGTCATCAATAGATACATATTATTTACAGCAATAAAATTAAATGAATCTTCAAAGGAGTCAATATAGACGGAAGAGAGAAGAGGTTTAAGGGCTGACTTTTGAGGTGCTATAAAGTTTTGGATTAGGGAAGTGGGGAGGATCTAGTTAGCATGCACTAAAGGGGAAAGGGCATGGTGGGGGTGGTCTTCCATCAGCAGAGAGAAGGATTTTTTCACTGAGGTTGTTTAGAATCGCCAGCACATGGCAATAATGAAAAACATTTTTCAGTTACCTTTTCTACAGACAACACATCAGCCCTTTACTGTCTGCACTCTGGAGGAGACCACTCGGACCATTCTTACCATTCTCTGTTCCCTCCGGTTCCATGGCAACCAAGGAAAGAGCCGGAGGAGGAGCAGTGGAAGGGGAGGGTGAATACTAGGGGAGAGTGATGTGTGCTGGGATCCAAATGAAGGAGACATCCAAGGAGAAGAGAGGGGTTGGATGGTACATATGTTGCTGAGAGGCAGATGAGTTGATGTCAGAGAGATGAGCTGCATTCAAAAGAGAAAGGGAATTGGTGCTGGTGAGTATCTTTCAAGAATCCCATTTGTAAATAGAGCCAGAGAAATTGGATACAACCTAGGAGGGAAAGAAAGAGACTTTTCTCCCCTGCCCCTCTTATGATGAGAGAAAGATGATAGAAATATACTTTTGTAGAGATTGTAACTTCAGGGTATTTCTCTCTCCTATGCCTGTAAGTGGGACTTCCTTGGTGGTTCAGACTAAAAAATTGACCTGCAATGCAGGGGGCCTAGGTTTAATCGCTGAGTTGGGCAGATCCCCTGGAGAAGGAAATGGCAACTCACTCCAAGTATTCTTGCCTGGAGAATTCTATGGACAGAGGAGGCTGATGGGCTACAGTTCATAGGGTCACAAAGAGTCAGATACGAAAGAATGACCAACACCCCCCTCACCCCCCATACACACACACACCTGTAGGTAGTCCTGGTAAACTTTTTGTCTTACATTTTTTTCAGGGGGTTGAAGTCATCTGCCCCAAATCACACAGCAAACTAATGCCAGAGAAACTCACACCTGGGTCCAAAAGGTTGAATTCACTTTTTTCTTCACTGCCACTGCCTCATACTAAACAGATAATTTTGGAGATCATGTGCAGTTTTAGAACTCCAAGCTCTAGAAACTTTCATTTTTGTTATTGTTTAAGGACCTTTCCTAAATCCCAGGAATTCATACTTCTCAGGTATGTGCCCTAAATTGCAGGTGTGTTATTCCAAATGCAGGATGTTTGGGGCCCTGGGAGGGAACTAGAACCCAGCATCTGCATCAGCGGAAACTTGAAACTTCTAAATACGGTCAACTCAGGGGTTCAGGTTGAACCATCTGTTTTCTGGAAGATAGGAATGTACTTTCTTATGCCAGTAATCTGGGACTGATTCTCACATCAATCTCTTCATCTAGTAGTGAATTTATGTCTACTTATTGACATTCATGGTGCATCTTTAATACTGTCTGCTTTCTGTCCACTTGAGGCTGATACACTGTTAAAATTTTTTGCTTACATGGAGCTCCAGCCACACATTTCTGGGCCAGGATATTGCTACTCTATATTCAGGGATACAGTGAAATACATGTTATTTTGACACAGCCCTGAACAATGAATGTTACTAACAAAAATTTCAGTAACAGAGACTTGCTAGAAATAAACAGACATTTATTTGGGGTTTGTTAAAACTGCAACCTGGAAGGCAAAGATTCAAGAAGCACCTGAATTGTTTTCTGCTGGATTGCAAAATGGAGGAAGCTTACAAGGCAAAAACTGCAAGACTAGGGTTAGTTACATAAGTTGTTTGTCAAGAATTACAATTGCAGCTGATGAGAAGGGAGAATGCTTGTTAAGCAAGGATTAGTTGGGGCCTGAAATGGTTAATAGTTACAAAGTGGGACCTTGAGTACCTAAAGTTGTAGTTGTTGGTTATTGTTCTGAATACAGCTGGTGGTGTCCTTGGGTAAAGAAAGCGCAGTTTCTCAGTGGTGCAGCGACGTGTCTGAGACCAGATTCTCAATGGCCACCTAATTTCATTTTTGGTACCTGATGCCAAAGCTGAAGTTCTGATGTTTTGCCACCTGATGAGAACAGCTGAAACATTGAAAAAGACCTTGATACTGGAAAAGATTGAAGGCAGAAGGAGAAGAGGTAACAGAGGATGAGATGGTTGGATGGCATTATTAATGCAATGGATATGAACTTGGGCAAACTCTTGGAAATGGTGGAGGACAGGGAGGACTGGTCCATGCCACAGTCCATGGTGTTGCAAAGAGTCAGACATGACTTGGCTACTGAACAACAACATATCTAAACAATGATTATTTGATTATAATTTCAATTTGTCCTCAATGCCCAGAATAAAAAACTTTACACAAAGTAAAGGGGGACCATTTTCCCCGTCTCCCAGAGCCACCCTCCTACCTGGTGGCAGATGTTCTGTCCCATCCGTGATGGCATTCTTCAGCAGCAGGTCACACTGGGTCCTTGGTGTCTGCTTTATTTTGTCCAAATTGCATGTATCCAGACAGCTCAGTGTGACACTGTGATGCCCCTAGAAGGCTCTTACTACACTTTTCACAGATTACTATCTAGGATTTATCTATCTTACAATTATCTATTTGCAGATCTGGTTCTTTCACCTATAGCTGCTCTTTAAAACAGAAAGACATTATATTTGTAGGTTTTCTTCTACTTCCCACCTCTCTCTCTTTCCCTTAGCACAGTTATTGGCACAGAGAAGTTCCCCCCAAAATGTGTTTGAATTAATAAATTAAATGAAAAAATTTGTACCATGTAGAGTTTCATACTGAAGGTTAATCTAAGTTGTATAAGGAAAAAAGTAAAGTATCCAAGTTAAGATCATCCTGTAAACAAAATTAATGCATGAATGAGGCAATTCAGATCTATAACTTGGAAACCAGCTGGTACAGTTCATTTTGCTCTATAGTTAGGAATATAGAAATCTGTATAATGAGTATGTCCATGTTGAAAATTTAACACCATCATTACTCATGCTTATAAACCTCATGAGTTCAAGTACAATCATTAACAGCTGTTGATGCATAAACATTCCTTTGATTGTTAATATATTTAACAAATGAAGAATTCTTG
>SJYC01113940.1:0-13160 GCA_006408675.1 Madoqua kirkii | reverse complement strand
CTTCCCAGGTGGCACTGGGGGAAAGAACTCACCTGCCATTGCAGGAGATGTATGAGTCATGGGTTCAGTCCCTGAATTGGGAAGATCCCTTGGAGGAGGACATGGCAACCTACTGCAGTATTCTTACCTAGAGAATCCCTACTCTATGATGTTGTTTACAACCACTCCCTCTTAAAGATAAACCATCTTTAACACTTAAATATGTTAATTTCTAATATTTTTCTTTTAATATTTATATAAAATTTTGGTTTGAAAATAAAACCAGAGGGTATGTGCAACTTAGGACCCTACTTTTCACTTAGTGTTATTCTATGAATTTTTATCTGTCATTTATTACCTTAGCATGTACTCTGGAAGGGTTGCATAATATTCCACTGTGAATGTGTGCACACAGTATGATAGAATAAATATCTCTAATTTAGGATTGATGCTTATATCATAATCTCTTCTAGGTTTGAAATGCCATGCAAGAAGATCTAGTTTTGTTCTTTTTGAAGTGTGGTCATGTAGTTAATTGACAAAGATAAAATCTCTTGTTCTAGATGAGATGAACTCTGATTGGAAGGCTTTATGATGTGCAAGGATCTAGGAAGCTGTGGCTGGGTTATTTCAGAGATGAGAATATTGCTCACAATGTGGTGATTTGTTGGGTGGGAGGGAAATTTTTACTCTGGGTGGACCAGTTGTAGCTGGATGATGCCCCAACCTAGGAAGCTCAGTCCTTTCTGAAGTGCCAGTCTCATTGCTTAAGAGGAAATGGCTAATGAAACCAAGCCAAGAGGTTCCTATCATTCAGTGTTCCTTGCCTGTTTAGTTCAAAAAGCAAATATAAACTAATAACTTGGTCTTGTTGTTATTGATTTCTTATCTAGGATGCTCTTAAAAATGCACTTTTCTTTAAACATGCAACGAAGGATTAGAAAGTTTTGATTTCCAGTGGAGTAAATGTGATAAAATTAAATATAGTGTGAAGTCACTCAGTCGTGTCCGACTCTTTGCGACCCCATGGACTGTACCCTACCAGGCTCCTCCCTCCATGGGATTCTCCAGGCAAGAGTACTGGAGTGGGTTGCCATTTCCTTCTCCAGGGGATCTTCCCGACGCAGGGATCGAACCTGGGTCTCCTGCATTCCAGGCAGATGCTTTAACCTCTGAGCCACCAAAATTAAATATATTCTAGCGTAATTACTATTGATATTTGCAGATGCTTTGTAGATAACCTCCTAGCTCTCCACCTTGACTTAGAATGGAGGCTTCCCATCAGGCCCATGTGGAGTTCTAGACTAGCACAACTGGAAGGAACAGGGGAGCCAAGTGCTTCAGTACTCTGCTGCTGCTGCTGCTAAGTAGCTTCAGTTGTGTCCGACTCTGTGCAACCTCATAGACGGCAGCCCACCAGTCTCTCTCATCCCTGGGATTCTCCACGCAAGAACAGTGGAGTGGGTTGCCATTTCCTTCTCCAACCAGTACTCTCCTAGCACAGGTGAAAAAACAATGCCCAGAGAGGAGACATGACTTGCATCTAAATCCAGGTTCCTAACTTCTATTATGTTAAGGCATTTTCCACCATCATGATTATCATGTAGATTTCTTCCAATTTTTCAAGTTGCTCTAAAATAGATTCAGTTGATTGTTAGACTCCTTCTAGCCTTCCTTTTCCTCAAACATTTAAAACTATGTTTTTAAACCTACTATATTTTATGTACTTTGCCAAATCTTTAGATCCATTAGCTCATCTAATTTTTATATCATCCTACAAGTTAAACATTGGATCCATTTCACGTTTGAGAAAACTGAAGCTCCAGATTTTTAAATTGATACCCAACCTTAGGCAGCTGGTAAGTTGTGGAGTCTGGATTGAAGCCCAGATCTGTCTGACTCCAAAGCTTTCTTTACTGTGCCAGCCTACTTCCTAATACAGGAATTGAATACATGAAATGAACTAATTTATGTCTTTCCTCTTCCTTATCCATTATCTTGTGGAAAGGCTGACTTAATTAATTCTTTAAACATTATTATGTCTTTGAGTTGTAGGTGAGTGATCTTGACACATCACTCACGAAGTTGTTTAAATCAAAAGTGAAGACACCATTGAGGTTCCGATGGAAGAAATTAAATTGTGGGACTTAGCTGCTCCTACTGATTGGCTGAACTCCCAAACAGGATTGAGGCTTAATGCAAAACAAACAATAATCAAAGTTTTGCAAAAATTGAGAAAAAGGCATGAAAGAAAAAGAAAGAAAAAAATAAAAAAAATCTGATCAACATAAGTAGTGTCATCTCTATCAAGAGAGAGAATGTATTTCAAGAAGCACCTGTGTGAGAGGAGTCATGGAAGGATTAGCAGGCTTAAAGGAAGTTAAGGCTCTATTTTGGGATATGGACTCCCTTGGCTGGGCATTTGCTCTTGACATTTAAAAAAAAAAAGATGAGTTGCTTTGTGATTATAATTCTTTTGGCATAACACAGGAGGAAAAGGGAAAATTGTTTTACTCTAGTTTGTTTCAGACCAGTTTTTGAAGCTGGCCTAGGTCAAGGTTAGGGTGCTGTGGAATGGCTCCCCTCCACAGCCTCTCAATGCCCGCCCTCCCAGGTCACTCTTTGAAACAGGGTCACTGCCATCCCTTCTCTCTCCAACTCCATGTCAGTTGCTATGACCCTTTGCTGGGAAAACTAGAACTTCTGCCAAACTATTCTGTCCAGTCCCTCTGTAACTAAGGGCTTTGTTTTCAGAAGATCTGTTCACTGGAGGTGCATTGGACTTATCTCTCTAAGACAAATATTTCTCCCACCTTGTTTCATTGCATAATTTACATAGAGTTTTTAACTTTTTAGCCCACATAGCAATTTCATAACTTCTTGTGATAAAACTTGCCCAAGATACATTATCTTTCTCCATCTCTCTTCTTTGATTTTATTTCCTGAATGTAGCTTGGCATATTAGTAGGCAGGTGAAAGTCATTGCCCCAAAACGCAACTATCCATGTACAGGGAAATATTTGGGTATGAATTTTAGTCTTTTGAATTTAATTTTTGGAAAATTTCTAGGGGCCTAATTTTGATGTATTTACTTGATGAAACAATTTAGTTTTTCCTTATACTGGAGAACAGGTAATTTGTGATGAAAATGTGAGTACTTAACAAATCTTTGTGTTTTCAAATGTTCTGATTAGTATCAATATTTTTTTCTTATTTCATCTTCTTTATAACATTTTCATTATAGAAAATTAGAAAATATAATTAAGTAAAAAAGAAATAAAAACACCTATATAATCCAAATTACCCAGAGAAAAACCTTTGCTAACATTTTTGTGTGGATATTCTTGAATACATTTGTATTAGTTATATATAATCATATTTTATTTTGATAAAAACTAAAATCATGCTATGTCCTATTTTATAACTTTTAAAAATGTACTGTGTATCTTCTATTGTATTTGTACAGTGTGAATTATAACAGTTAAAAATATTTTATCTAACTACAATTAGGTAGTTTAGTGATTAAAAATAAATTATAAATAAAATAGTGTCACTATTTTAAAAAGGGCATTAGCATAAAGAATGTACTTCGAGTCGCTACAGGAAAATGATGAGTTAAAAAGATAGCTAGCTATATCACTTATTTTAAATAATCTCTTTATTCCATATGTTAAAGTATACCAGTGCAGTTTCTAATGATGTACTGACTTATTCCACTTCCTTGGTCATGAGATCTCAATCTATAGATAAGTATCCTTATTCGAGAATCAAAGCAACCAGCTTAGAGATGCTTCTTGGATGTGATGCTGAGCTACATAAGGTCACTCCTAAATTCGAGATTCTAATCTCAGTCACTCTCAACAAGAAAGCCCTCTCTGTAGTATTTTCTAGCAAGTTTATCCATTGGCTGGGGGTTGGTAGGAGAATCACTGAGTTTTACAGTCACACATTAAGGGTGTTTGGAATCTGGCATTACTTGTTAATATTTTCGGTGAGGTGCAAGAGAAGAAGTAATGGATAACCTACACTCAGAACGTATTGCATATTATAGATTGGTCCCAGCTCATAAAGAAAGAAAAACGGAACTTCCCTTGTAGATAACAGGGAATATATTTTGGTGATGTGTCAAATTTTTCAGTGATCTCTTTAAATACCATGCAGTGTCATGGTTGAAGTTCTTAGATGCAGAGATACTGCCTAACTGAATGAATCTATTTTGGTAACACTTATCTCAACAAAGAAGTTCAAAGAAGTGGTCAAATTTATCCATTGAGTTGAATTTCTCCATTACAAATAGGACATATGTAAGCCACAGACGTTTTTTCACTGCTTTTACACTCTAAAGGAATACTCAAGAGCAGGACTGACATGAAGTATGTGTACAAGTAACTTGGATAACATCAAATTCTGGCCCTGTGGGCTTTGGTTTCAGTCTGGTCCCCAAGGTTGAGAGGGAAGATGGCCTTTGGGGATAGTTTGGAACATCTCTCATCTAAATACATGCCATCTCCTCACCATCACCCCACATCTTGCCAATGGTTTCAACTTTGTCAATACAGACTTAACCTTCCCTAAAATCTTTGGACAGTGTTACTTTCCCTTTGGCATCTTTCAGAGACTGCCAATCACACTGTTTAAGTATTATTTTCTTGCCTCCTCTTTCTGTGATAATATACTAATTGCTTTTCAGAAGATTGAAGATCAAGACACTCCATCATTTACAAAACACTTTCACAACTGTTTAAAAAATTTGATCTTTACAAAAAATTCTCAGATGGTAAGTCAGGCAGGTCTCCTCGTGCACATTTTCACAGATAAAGAGGTTGTAATAAAGTATTACTACATATGTGTACACTTGTATATGAAGATGACGTTACTGACCACACTTAGTCATGGTTTCCCTGGTCCATACTCTACTCCTCTCTTGATGACTCTGAGTAAAGCCATACATTTATAGAAAGAAAGGCTGGTCAAAACCAAACATTATCTCTAACCAGTAAGCCAGCCTTGAGATACACATTCACAGGACCAACGAAATCTGATCATCAAGGTAGTATTTTAATTTTCTCAGTGCATTTGTTACTTATTCTGGCTTATTGCTTTAATAGTAATAGTAGCAGGTCACACATAAATATACATTTATCCCCACTTTCTAATATAATGCACTTATATGTGAATGTAATTCTATTTTTTAGGCACATAGTTTTTGTTTTGTTTTCTTGCTGATATACAGAAAAGAGCTTTTTTGATGGATGTTACTGTTCTTCATCTGAGTCTATTATCTAATTACCTTCAGCAAGATAATAGAATAAAATAGAATGGAATAAAACCTATAAATATAATATGCTATATGAGTATAGGTCCCCTGGAGAAGGAAATGGCAACCACTCCAGTATTCTTGCCTGGATAGTCCCATGAACGGAAGAGCTTGGTAGGCTACAGTCCACAGGTTACAGAGTCAGACATGACTGAGCGACTTCACTTTACTTACAGTGAGTATATATATATAATGTATATAGTGTGTATATAGAGAGTATGCATGTGTGCTGAATCGTCTCCAGCTCTTGGAGACCCATGGACTGTAACCTGCCAGGCTCCTCTGTCCATAGGATTCCTCAGGTAAGAATACTTGAGTGGGTTGCTCCAGGGGATTTCCTTCTCCAGGGGATCTTCCCAACCCAGGGGCTGAACCTGGGTCTCCTGTGTCTCCTGCATTGCAGGTGGATTCTTTACTGCTGAACCACTGGGGAAGCCCATAAAGACTATAGAGAGTATGTATGTGTATATATATACATACTATATATACTATAATGCTAAAGAGTGAACAGTTTTTATTTAGCATTCTGAACTGTCCACTTAAATCATTTATAGTGACTCTGAATGTCACTTCTGAGACAGAACTACTTTCATTGCTCCATACTTGTTCCTTAGCCCTCATTATTTTCTTGAGAGCTACTCCTTTGTTCTAGTTCTCTTATCTTTTCTCTCTCCCTGGTCAAACTCTCTGGACCTATGTAGATCTTTTTGTAGAACAGACTGAATTTCAAGTGTTTACACTCTCACCTGGGAGGGCTGAAAATGGGTCAAAGTCTCCTTAGAGTATTTCTCTAACACTTTCTTACATCCCTTATTATTGTCTAATGAGGTTTCTTGTTTAACATTCAACATTTTAGGAACTTGATACACACTTCATTTTGAAAATGCAAACTGTCCTTCAGTCCTGGTGGCCCACAAGATGAGAAGATAGCAGTCTTGTTTTTGTGACACTAGAGGCTCTCCTTTCTGGTCTTTTTCTACCCTTTCAAATGTCTGCTCCTGGAAGAATGCTGCCCTTTGGTTTTTGGATAGGCTTTCCTCTATTCCCTCCTTCCAGCTCTTAGGAGAAGGTTTCACATTTGTCACTTACCCACTGGGTATTTTCAGGTGAAGTGAGTTTCTCCTTGTTCTGTGTTTCTCATGGTGCCAACATCTTCTGTGACACCCTCTGTGCCTGAGATCACTGTGCCAAACACAGGTCCAGTGCTCTGTGGGCATCCAAGGGGACAGAGACGGGCTTAGTTCCTTCACTCATGGAGCTCATGATCTGCTCCTGGAGACCAGTTACAAGCAATGATTAAAGAACTGGTTGATAAAAAAAAAGGTCGTGGTGCCTGGACAGCATAGGGCAACTTGCATTTCCAAGTTGCTTTACGGGACTGGTGAGTTTGGAGCTTGGTTTAGAAGAAAAGGTTTCAAATCATCACTTGTTAGGTCTGGTGCCATCACATCTGAGGAGAGACTTTCTAGGATGAATCGCCTTTCCATTTTCTGCCATGCATACTCCACGGAGTATGTATATTTATTATGGATCCATTTGTTCAGTTGGTACATAATTAATGCTTTCCATGTGCTCTACTCAGTGCTAAGGTAACTGTAGTGGAGGGAAAAAAAAAATCAGAACACCATATCATTATCATCAGGGATTTTATGTGCTAGTGAGAAAGCTGAAAGTTAAGGCAAGTTGACAGGTACTATTCGAAGGTATGATAAATTCTGTTATATTGATTAACATGGTGATGCTTACCAGAAATCACCCTGGATGCCCTCAATAAGCAATCTCCTTTGCTTTCATTGTTTAATCATAATTTGTAAATCTATGACTCCCATATCTAGATCTATAGTCATATCCCTCTTCCAAGTCCCTGTTCTATCTACACAACTGTCTCCTATATCTGTCCTCTTTGTTAGCCATCAGGTACTTCTAATTCTTCTTGTCTGAAGATTAACCTATTATCTTTTTACCTCTATCATAAATATGATTCTCCTTTTTATTCCAACCTCAGTGAAGGAAATCACAGCTCTACATTTTCCCAGGTCAGAGAGCTGCTTGATTACCTCTTCTTGCTTGATAACCTATTCTTTCTTGATACTCACCAATCAGGCACCTAGCCTACAGTTTTTAATTCCTTAGTAGGTACTGAATTTTCTACTTTGTTCCACTCCTTGCCTCAGCCTTTATTCAGCTCTTAGGGATCGTAATAAAGGTCTACTATCTGATTTCTCTTCAGTATTGCTCTCTCAAGTATATGCAGCTCACAAATGGAAGACTCATATTCCTAAAATACAAATTGGATCATGTCACTGGCCACTTACCCCATTGCCCTCTAAATAAAATCTAACTCCTGAGCATGGTAGGCAAGACCTTCATGATCTGAACTCCTGCAATCCTGTAGCGGAATCACTTACCTGCTCCAGTGGGAGCATCTGTTTCCTTATTTGTAAAATGAGGGTGTTGAGTTAGATGATATTTAAACTGTCTGGCAGTGATCTCAGATTCCATCACCCACCAGGGTGCCAGTAATATGGTATTTCTTGACCTATGTGATGGTTCTATGGGTGTGTTTATTTTGGTGATACTTCATTGATGTGCACACTTATGAGTCTTTGAGTGCATGTCCTACTACAATAGAAATGTTTATAATAAAAATGCTGTTAAACAACAAAGGCTGGGTAGCAGGGAGGGTTTGGAGACTGTTGTCAGCACTTAGTTAAATGTCTTTACTTGAATTTCTTGAAATCTGTTCATGAGCAGCAGTTGGCTTAGCAAGAAACCCAGGCTTTTGGGTGACTTCCTTAAACAGAGCTCCAGCCAGGAATACCTGGTTGAGGAATGCAGGCTAGTGCCCCTCCCTGGACCAGGATTAGTGCTGGATAGGTAGTAATCCTTGGTAGACATAACCTACACACTCCCCTGAGATGTCCCAGTAACTGAGAGAGAGGCTGGCTCTAATTTCTAAACATTGTCACCAGAATTCTAAGCATTCTCAATCAGCAGATTCAAAATCTGGGATCTTAGTATTTTGGAGAGAAAAAAAGTAGAGCTGCTGCAGGCTGAATGATTTGGCCTTGGTTGATGCTTTTCGCTTCTGTGCCCGTTTCTTTTTCACTTGTACAGAGGAAAAAAAAAAAAACTATTTGAGTGCTTTAGGACCCCCAAAGTACATTTTTAACCTGGTTAATTCCTGAAGTGCTTCTCTTTTCTTTCTTTTGAAGGAGTAGGGAAGCTGGTGATTTAAACTTTATTATTCTCCTCCTCTGGAGAAGGCGCAGGTAGCCCACTCCAGTACTCTTGCCTGGAAAATCCCAATGGATGGAGGAGCCTGGTAGGCTGCAGTCCATGGGGTCACGAAGAGTTGGACACAACTGAGCGACTTCACTTTCAGTTTTCACTTTCACACATTGGAGAAGGAAATGGCAACCTACTCCTGTGTTCTTGCCTGGAGAATCCCAGGGACGGCGGAGCTTGGTGGGCTGCCGTCTATGGGGTCACACAGTCAGCAGCGTTCTCCTCCTCGGCTCCCAGATGGGGCAAGTGGTAAAAAACCTGCCTGCCAATGCTGGAGACATGAGACCTGGATTCAGTCCCTAGTTTGGGAAGATCCCCTAGGAGAGAACATGGCAACCCACTCTGTTTTCTTGCCTGGAGAGCACATGGACAGAGGAGCCTGGCAGGCTACAGTCCATGGAATCCCAAGGAGTTGGACCCAGCTGAAGTGGCTTAGTATTCACACACCCATTCTCCCCCTCAGGAGGACAAGACCACCACTTTTCTGTCCCCTCTCTGCCCCAGGCTCCTCACGGTCAGGCTGAAGGCAAATCAGACACTTCTGCTCCTACCTGAGATAAGTCACTGTCCTTGATGCTGGCTTATTGCTTGCTTTCTTCTACTTTTTCAGGCATATAAATCCAGTTAGGTGTTCCTGGAATCACAAACCCTTGTACAGGTTTATATTAATAGCTACCTCCAGAATTCATGTTGGTGCAGGAATTCCATTTATTTGGGGGTGTTGAAGGAGAAAACCTGAGAGACCTCGGTATGTGAATAAAATAGATAAGGATATTTCAACGAAAAATGCATATTTATAAATGACATAATTTTAGGCATTCATGTTTTTAAACTGAAGTATTGTTGGAGCCTTGAATAGACTTGCAAAGAGTTGGACACAACTGAGTGACTGAACTGAACTGATTGTTGGAGCTACAGTTGTAGCTCCAGGTGTACAGCACAATGATTCAGTTATACGTATGTGTATGTGTGTGTATATATATATTATTTTCAGATTCTTTTCTCTTATCAGTTCCGTTCAGTTGCTCAGTCGTGTCTGACTCTTTGTGACCCCATGAACCGCAACATGCCAGGCCTCCTTGTCCATCACCAACTCCCGGAGTCTACTCAAACTCATGTCCATCGAGTCAGTGATGCCATCCAGCCATCTCATCCTCTGTCTATGCCTTCTCCTCCTGCCCCCAATCCCTCCCAGCATCAGAGTCTTTTCCAATGAGTCAACTCTTCTCATGAGGTGGCCAAAGTACTGGAGTTTCAGCTTTAGCATCATTCCTTCCAAAGAAATCTCAGGGTTGATCTCCTTCAGAATGGACTGGTTGGAGCTCCTTGCAGTCCAAGGAACTCTCAAGAGTCTTCTCCAACACTACAGTTCAAAAGCATCAATTCTTTGGCGCTTAGCCTTCTTCACAGTCCAAATCTCACATCCATACATGACCACAGGAAAAACCATAGCCTTGACTAGACGGACCTTAGTCGGCAAAATATTGAGTATAGTTCCCTGTGCTATATAGTAGGTCCTTATTGGTTACCTATGTCACATATGAGGCTGTATCAACGTCACTGATCCAGTCCCTGGTGGCTCAGATGGTAAAGAATCTGCCTGCAATGTGGGAGCCCCGGATTCGATTCCTAGGTTGGGAAGATCCCCTAGGGAAGGGCATGGCAACCCACTCTAATATTCTTCTCTGGAGGAGCCTGCCAGGCAACAGTTCACGTGGTCACAAAGAGTCAGACAAGACTGAGAGACTAAGCACACAACAAGCAATATTTCATTGTATATGTGTATATTGCATCTGCTTTATCCATTCGTCTGTCAGTGGACATTTAGGCTTCTTCCGTGACTTGGATCTTGTGAATAGTGCTGCAATGTACATTGGGGTGCATGCGTCTTTTTGAATTAGAGATTTCTCTGGATATAGGCCAACAAGTGGGACTGCAGGATTGTATGGTAACAAAATACATACATATTTAAAATATAAACACACACACAAATCAAAAAATTGTTATCCCGATGGAGCAAAGTTAGACTATACACAGTGTGACTCACGCCTCCATGATGGCTCTAAATCTTTAAGGAAGTTGTTAACCTCGCGAAGTTCTGGAGGCCAGTGGAATCTTATGGTACTGAGCCCAGATTGCATCTGAGGTGACTGTGGGGGACCTATTCCAGCACGGATGGAGGCGTGATGGCAGAGAGAGGGAATACAGAGGATATATGAGGAGAATTTCAGACTTCCATGCTGTCAGAGAGTCCCGTAGTTTTAACCAAGTGTTAGCCAGCTCTTCCGTGGTGGCTCAGACGGTAAAGCGTCTGCCTACAATGCAGGGGATCCAGCTTTGATCCCTGGGTTGGGAAGATCCTCTGGAGAAGGAAATGACAACTCACTCCAGTACACTTGCCTGGAAAATCCCATGGACAGAGGAGTGTGGCAGGCTACAGTCCATGGGGTCGCAAAGAGCTGGACACGACTGAGTGACCTCACTTCAGTTCGGCCAGCTCTCCAAGGTAGGTAGGGGCTGGAGGGGCAGTTGACATCCGAGCTTCACACACCATATAGCCTTCTCTCCTTCGAACACATCCTCCTCTTCACCCCTCATAGAGGGTAGAGGTTAAGTTGCTCAGTCATGTCCGACTATTTGCAACCCCATGGACTGTAGCCCTCTAGGCTCCTCCATCCATGGGATTCTCCAGGCAAGAATCCTGGAGTGGATTGCCATTTCCTTCTCCAGGGGATCTTCCCAACCCAAGGATTGAACCCATGTCTCCTGCATTAGAGGCAGACGCTCTTTGCCAAGAATGTCCTCACCCACCCTCTAAGATGCAGATAGCCCCGAGGCACCTTTCTCCATAGCTCTAACTTTCCACCCTCTCCAGCCTCTTTTTCCACTCATCCCTGTTACTTCCATCTCCTATTTCCATTGTGTTTGCACACATTCTCCTATTCTGGCTCTATCATGTCTGCAGTTTTCCACTTTTCTTTCCATTACCTCCACTAGGTTCTGAGCTGTGGCATGTGTTTTGATGTGTGTCTGATTGTAAGTGGATGTGTACAGAGCCATTTCCATTCATGCCTCACAAAGAACTTCATTACTCAGTCCATAAGCATTTACTGAGCACTCATGGATGACGAGGCTTCCCTGGTGGCTCAGATGGTAAAGCATCTCACTGCAATGCAGAAGACCTGGGTTCAATCCCTGAGTCAGGAAGATCCCCTGGAGAAGGAAAAGGCAACCCACTCCAGTATTCTTGCCCAGAGAATCCCATGGATGGAGGAGCCTGGTGGGCTACAGTCCATGAAGTCACAAAGAGTCAGACATGACTGAATGACTACACTTTCACTTTCATGGATGATGTAAGAGATGATGTACCAATAACAATGGATCAGACATAAGACTTGCCCTCAGATCTCAGGCCTGATGATAGAGAAACAAGCAGGGCATCCATTCATCCATCTGAGAACTCATTCATCCCATGCCAAGTGCTGTCTCTAAAGAGGAGGGTAGCACAATCTCTGCTCCAGACTTGTTCACAGCCCAGGAGTGAAGAAGAGATGATGTACCAATAACAATGGATCAGACATAAGACTTGCCCTCAGATCTCAGGCCTGATGATAGAGAAACAAGCAGGGCATCCATTCATCCATCTGAGAACTCATTCATCCCATGCCAAGTGCTGTCTCTAAAGAGGAGGGTAGCACAATCTCTGCTCCAGACTTGTTCACAGCCCAGGAGTGAAGACAGGTGAGTAACAGTGATGACAAACACTGCAGAAGTTAAGAATGCCAGCATCACTGCAGCCTGGACTGGGTGGACGGTGGAGTGTTCACGGAAATGAGCAGAGTCAATTTCAAGGAATCTAATGTTTCCAAGTTCTCTAATCAATATCCGTATCCTAGTCAATTTTTCCATATATTATTTTTGAGGAAATATCTTTAAAAATTAATATTTTGTGTGAGAAGCTCTGAAAACCCCTAAATCTATTCCTTCTAAAATGCAAGAATAATAAATGCTGGAGAGGATGTGGAGAAAAGGGGACCCTGTTACACTGTTGGTGGGAATGCAAACTAGTACAGCCATTATGGAAAACAGTGTGGAGATTCCTTAAAAAACTGCAAATAGAACTGCCTTATGACCCAGCAATACCACTGCTGGGCATACACGCGGAAGAAACCAGAATTGAAAGAGACACATGTACCCCAATGTTCACTGCAGCATTGTTTATAACTGCCAGGACATGGAAACAACCTAGATGTCCATCAGCAGATGAATGGATAAGAAAGCAGTGGTACATATACACAATGGAGTATTACTCAGCCCTTAAAAAGAATAAGTTTGACTCAGTTCTAATGAGATGGATGAGACTGGAGCCGATTATGCAGAGTGAAGTTAGCCAGAAAGAAAAACACCAATACAGTATACTGACACATATATATGGAATTTAGAAGACAGTAATGATGACCCTGTAAGTGAGAAAACATAAGAGACACAGAGGTATAGAACAGACTTTTGGACTCTGAGGGAGAGGGAGAGGGTGGGAAGATTTGGGAGAATGGCACTGAAACATGTATACTATCAT
>SJYC01113937.1:0-10683 GCA_006408675.1 Madoqua kirkii | reverse complement strand
CTTGTACAGAGGAAAAAAAAAAAAACTATTTGAGTGCTTTAGGACCCCCAAAGTACATTTTTAACCTGGTTAATTCCTGAAGTGCTTCTCTTTTCTTTCTTTTGAAGGAGTAGGGAAGCTGGTGATTTAAACTTTATTATTCTCCTCCTCTGGAGAAGGCGCAGGTAGCCCACTCCAGTACTCTTGCCTGGAAAATCCCAATGGATGGAGGAGCCTGGTAGGCTGCAGTCCATGGGGTCACGAAGAGTTGGACACAACTGAGCGACTTCACTTTCAGTTTTCACTTTCACACATTGGAGAAGGAAATGGCAACCTACTCCTGTGTTCTTGCCTGGAGAATCCCAGGGACGGCGGAGCTTGGTGGGCTGCCGTCTATGGGGTCACACAGTCAGCAGCGTTCTCCTCCTCGGCTCCCAGATGGGGCAAGTGGTAAAAAACCTGCCTGCCAATGCTGGAGACATGAGACCTGGATTCAGTCCCTAGTTTGGGAAGATCCCCTAGGAGAGAACATGGCAACCCACTCTGTTTTCTTGCCTGGAGAGCACATGGACAGAGGAGCCTGGCAGGCTACAGTCCATGGAATCCCAAGGAGTTGGACCCAGCTGAAGTGGCTTAGTATTCACACACCCATTCTCCCCCTCAGGAGGACAAGACCACCACTTTTCTGTCCCCTCTCTGCCCCAGGCTCCTCACGGTCAGGCTGAAGGCAAATCAGACACTTCTGCTCCTACCTGAGATAAGTCACTGTCCTTGATGCTGGCTTATTGCTTGCTTTCTTCTACTTTTTCAGGCATATAAATCCAGTTAGGTGTTCCTGGAATCACAAACCCTTGTACAGGTTTATATTAATAGCTACCTCCAGAATTCATGTTGGTGCAGGAATTCCATTTATTTGGGGGTGTTGAAGGAGAAAACCTGAGAGACCTCGGTATGTGAATAAAATAGATAAGGATATTTCAACGAAAAATGCATATTTATAAATGACATAATTTTAGGCATTCATGTTTTTAAACTGAAGTATTGTTGGAGCCTTGAATAGACTTGCAAAGAGTTGGACACAACTGAGTGACTGAACTGAACTGATTGTTGGAGCTACAGTTGTAGCTCCAGGTGTACAGCACAATGATTCAGTTATACGTATGTGTATGTGTGTGTATATATATATTATTTTCAGATTCTTTTCTCTTATCAGTTCAGTTCAGTTGCTCAGTCGTGTCTGACTCTTTGTGACCCCATGAACTGCAACATGCCAGGCCTCCTTGTCCATCACCAACTCCCGGAGTCTACTCAAACTCATGTCCATCGAGTCAGTGATGCCATCCAGCCATCTCATCCTCTGTCTATGCCTTCTCCTCCTGCCCCCAATCCCTCCCAGCATCAGAGTCTTTTCCAATGAGTCAACTCTTCTCATGAGGTGGCCAAAGTACTGGAGTTTCAGCTTTAGCATCATTCCTTCCAAAGAAATCTCAGGGTTGATCTCCTTCAGAATGGACTGGTTGGAGCTCCTTGCAGTCCAAGGAACTCTCAAGAGTCTTCTCCAACACTACAGTTCAAAAGCATCAATTCTTTGGCGCTTAGCCTTCTTCACAGTCCAAATCTCACATCCATACATGACCACAGGAAAAACCATAGCCTTGACTAGACGGACCTTAGTCGGCAAAATATTGAGTATAGTTCCCTGTGCTATATAGTAGGTCCTTATTGGTTACCTATGTCACATATGAGGCTGTATCAACGTCACTGATCCAGTCCCTGGTGGCTCAGATGGTAAAGAATCTGCCTGCAATGTGGGAGCCCCGGATTCGATTCCTAGGTTGGGAAGATCCCCTAGGGAAGGGCATGGCAACCCACTCTAATATTCTTCTCTGGAGGAGCCTGCCAGGCAACAGTTCACGTGGTCACAAAGAGTCAGACAAGACTGAGAGACTAAGCACACAACAAGCAATATTTCATTGTATATGTGTATATTGCATCTGCTTTATCCATTCGTCTGTCAGTGGACATTTAGGCTTCTTCCGTGACTTGGATCTTGTGAATAGTGCTGCAATGTACATTGGGGTGCATGCGTCTTTTTGAATTAGAGATTTCTCTGGATATAGGCCAACAAGTGGGACTGCAGGATTGTATGGTAACAAAATACATACATATTTAAAATATAAACACACACACAAATCAAAAATTGTTATCCCGATGGAGCAAAGTTAGACTATACACAGTGTGACTCACGCCTCCATGATGGCTCTAAATCTTTAAGGAAGTTGTTAACCTCGCGAAGTTCTGGAGGCCAGTGGAATCTTATGGTACTGAGCCCAGATTGCATCTGAGGTGACTGTGGGGGACCTATTCCAGCACGGATGGAGGCGTGATGGCAGAGAGAAGGGAATACAGAGGATATATGAGGAGAATTTCAGACTTCCATGCTGTCAGAGAGTCCCGTAGTTTTAACCAAGTGTTAGCCAGCTCTTCCGTGGTGGCTCAGACGGTAAAGCGTCTGCCTACAATGCAGGGGATCCAGCTTTGATCCCTGGGTTGGGAAGATCCTCTGGAGAAGGAAATGACAACTCACTCCAGTACACTTGCCTGGAAAATCCCATGGACAGAGGAGTGTGGCAGGCTACAGTCCATGGGGTCGCAAAGAGCTGGACACGACTGAGTGACCTCACTTCAGTTCGGCCAGCTCTCCAGGGTAGGTAGGGGCTGGAGGGGCAGTTGACATCCGAGCTTCACACACCATATAGCCTTCTGTCCTTCGAACACATCCTCCTCTTCACCCCTCAGAGAGGGTAGAAGTTAAGTTGCTCAGTCATGTCCGACTATTTGCAACCCCATGGACTGTAGCCCTCTAGGCTCCTCCATCCATGGGATTCTCCAGGCAAGAATCCTGGAGTGGATTGCCATTTCCTTCTCCAGGGGATCTTCCCAACCCAAGGATTGAACCCATGTCTCCTGCATTAGAGGCAGACGCTCTTTGCCAAGAATGTCCTCACCCACCCTCTAAGATGCAGATAGCCCCGAGGCACCTTTCTCCATAGCTCTAACTTTCCACCCTCTCCAGCCTCTTTTTCCACTCATCCCTGTTACTTCCATCTCCTATTTCCATTGTGTTTGCACACATTCTCCTATTCTGGCTCTATCATGTCTGCAGTTTTCCACTTTTCTTTCCATTACCTCCACTAGGTTCTGAGCTGTGGCATGTGTTTTGATGTGTGTCTGATTGTAAGTGGATGTGTACAGAGCCATTTCCATTCATGCCTCACAAAGAACTTCATTACTCAGTCCATAAGCATTTACTGAGCACTCATGGATGACGAGGCTTCCCTGGTGGCTCAGATGGTAAAGCATCTCACTGCAATGCAGAAGACCTGGGTTCAATCCCTGAGTCAGGAAGATCCCCTGGAGAAGGAAAAGGCAACCCACTCCAGTATTCTTGCCCAGAGAATCCCATGGATGGAGGAGCCTGGTGGGCTACAGTCCATGAAGTCACAAAGAGTCAGACATGACTGAATGACTACACTTTCACTTTCATGGATGATGTAAGAGATGATGTACCAATAACAATGGATCAGACATAAGACTTGCCCTCAGATCTCAGGCCTGATGATAGAGAAACAAGCAGGGCATCCATTCATCCATCTGAGAACTCATTCATCCCATGCCAAGTGCTGTCTCTAAAGAGGAGGGTAGCACAATCTCTGCTCCAGACTTGTTCACAGCCCAGGAGTGAAGACAGGCGAGTAACGGTGATGACAAACACTGCAGAAGTTAAGAATGCCAGCATCACTGCAGCCTGGACTGGGTGGACGGTGGAGTGTTCACAGAAATGAGCAGAGTCAATTTCAAGGAATCTAATGTTTCCAAGTTCTCTAATCAATATCCGTATCCTAGTCAATTTTTCCATATATTATTTTTGAGGAAATATCTTTAAAAATTAATATTTTGTGTGAGAAGCTCTGAAAACCCCTAAATCTGTTCCTTCTAAAATGCAAGAATAATAAATGCTGGAGAGGATGTGGAGAAAAGGGGACCCTGTTACACTGTTGGTGGGAATGCAAACTAGTACAGCCATTATGGAAAACAGTGTGGAGATTCCTTAAAAAACTGCAAATAGAACTGCCTTATGACCCAGCAATACCACTGCTGGGCATACACGCGGAAGAAACCAGAATTGAAAGAGACACATGTACCCCAATGTTCACTGCAGCATTGTTTATAACTGCCAGGACATGGAAACAACCTAGATGTCCATCAGCAGATGAATGGATAAGAAAGCAGTGGTACATATACACAATGGAGTATTACTCAGCCCTTAAAAAGAATAAGTTTGACTCAGTTCTAATGAGATGGATGAGACTGGAGCCGATTATGCAGAGTGAAGTTAGCCAGAAAGAAAAACACCAATACAGTATACTGACACATATATATGGAATTTAGAAGACAGTAATGATGACCCTGTAAGTGAGAAAACATAAGAGACACAGAGGTATAGAACAGACTTTTGGACTCTGAGGGAGAGGGAGAGGGTGGGAAGATTTGGGAGAATGGCACTGAAACATGTATACTATCATGTAAGAAATGAAGCAGCCTATGTTCAATACAGGATATAGGTTGCTTCGGGCTGGTGTACATGATGCTCCAGGGAGATGGTGTGGGGTGTGAAGTGGGAGGGGGCTTCAGCATTGGGAGATCATGTACACCTGTGGCTGATTCATGTCAATGTATGGCAAAATCAATGCAGTGTTGTAAAATGGAATAAAGTGTTAAAAAATTGCAAGAATAAGTTTTGAGGCTGTCTCCAGCCCTGGCACAGACTGAGTGTCCAATGTTCCATTGTGGTGTCGCTAGCATCACCTGTCACTGTGCATACTCACTTGCATTAGAGGAAGTCAGAGGCCAAACACCCCAGATTCTCCACAATGGTGCCCAAATTCATGACTGCCTTCCCAATCCCCCTTCTTTGACCTCACATTTGAATCACAGGGAACTAACGTGCTCAGCTAAAGAGGGGGTAGGGGAAACCATATGGAACATTTGTAGGCTTAGATCTGGAATGTTCTGGGCACTGGAGAAAAATTAAATCTTGTAGTGTGAATGCACTGGAAGGAATAACTTAGTCCAACAACTTTCAGACTTCAATATATTTTCTCCTGAAATGAAAGCTTCAGAAGAAATCCAGAAACAGATAAATGAAATTTGTTTTGATTGAAATCGGTTAGTCATTTTCAAGAGTGCACATTTGCCAACCATAAAGTCTGGCTCCGCATTTTGTAGACGAAGAAACTACCATGCAGAGAAGGGGAAGAAATTGCCCAGGGCCTCAGGGCACTGGAGAAAAATTAAATCTTGTAGTGTGAATGCACTGGAAGGAATAACTTAGTCCAACAACTTTCAGACTTCAATATATTTTCTCCTGAAATGAAAGCTTCAGAAGAAATCCAGAAACAGATAAATGAAATTTGTTTTGATTGAAATCGGTTAGTCATTTTCAAGAGTGCACATTTGCCAACCATAAAGTCTGGCTCCGCATTTTGTAGACGAAGAAACTACCATGCAGAGAAGGGGAAGAAATTGCCCAGGGCCTCGTGGCTCAGCTGGTAAAGAATCCGCCTGCAATGCAGGAGACCTGGGTTTGATCTCTGGGTTGGAAAGATCCCCTGGAGAAAGGAAAGGCTACCCACTCCAGTATTCTGGCTGGAGAATTCCATGGACTGTGTAGTCCATGGGGTCGCAAAGAGTCGGATGCAACTGCATGACTTTCAATGTCAGTAACCAGTGAGGGAGTGGGGACCCACGTTTCTTTATCCTGGTCCTGTATTCTCCTCTCCCCCCTCCACTGAGTGAAAGCTCTGGTAACAGACCCCAGAGCCCTGCCTGGCAGAGGAGGAGCTGGGAGGCAAGAGACCCTCCATCAAGTCCACTTTTCCCCAGGACACAGAGCAGCCCCACTGGCATGCTATCACTAATGTACAAAATGTGAAATTGTGAAGAACTCTTTGACAATCTTCTTATCTCACCTGGCACAGGGGAGGGTTTTTGTTGGAGAGTTTAGAGGTTGTTGTGTATCCATTCACAGAGACTCAGGAAAGGCTGCACACATAAATTCACATAAATTACCTTTACGAAATGTCAGAATTCAAAGCAGATTTTTATTTTGGGGCTGTGCCTTCGAGAATGTTAACCCCTTCCTGTGATAGAAATGTCACCATCAGTAAAACACAGTTGATATCTTTGAATGCAACCCCAGCCACAGGAACTCAAGTGTGGACTTCCTTCCCAGCCCAGAACCACCCCACCTGCACGTGGGAAGCAGCCCTTATTAACCAACCACAGACTTTTCTAAGCTCCTGGTTAGTCCACAAATACTCCTCGAGATACTGTGTTTTTAATCTTGTGGTGGCCACAACTTCATTCTTTATTGTCTTTAATTTTCAAAAAATTAACTAAACTGAGTGTTCAGGAGACACAAAATCCATTGGGGCCTCAGTTCCCTTATTTACAAAATGTGGAGGTTAGAATATATTGGTGCTCTGTAACAAGGCGATCTATCTTTCCAAGGGTCCAGAGGATGGTCTTGGGAACACTCAAGTAGCTATTAATATTTCAAAAACTTTGTGGAAATCACAATACAATAGTATTGCATTAGGGATGCATAGGATTAAAAAATAAAAAATAAATAAATCCCAGGGAGACTTAATAGAGATCTTAGGAAACAGACAGTAAAGGGAGCAAGGGAGAGGCTGGTTGTACAGGTTCTCCAGAGTGGCAGAGAGAGCAGGAAGCCAGGAAGGAATTCTGAAAACTAGGTGGACAAAGAGCAAAAGTCGTGCTGAGGAAATGGAGGGTACCTGACCTTAGGAGGTGGTTAACCATGAAACACTCCTGAGTTTTACCAATATCTATATAATGTCAGTCCTGCTATCTTGATCAGAAACATGAAATACGATGCTTTTTGGACTTCCCAGGCACCAGTGGTTAAGAATCTGCCTGCCGATGCAGGGGACATGGGTTCAGTCCCTTGTCCAGGAAGATTCCATATGGCCATGGGGCAACTAAGCCCGTGAGCCACAACTGTTGAGCCCACATGCCCTAGACCACCCCATGCTTTGCAACAAGAGAAACCACAGCAATAAGACACCCACACCCTGCAACTAGAGAGTAACCCCCATGCAGAGCAAACAGAGAAAGCCTGAGTATGGCAACAAAGACCCAGAGCAGTCAAATAAGTAAATAAAATTTTAAAAAAATGATGCTTTTTGTTACATACAGACTGTTCTTTATTAAACTCTTGTGAGAGGGAAAAAATCCATACACTCCCGCTCTCTTCACCTCTGGCTGGCTTTGTGGCCACTCAGTGTAAGCAGGGACTCCTTTCAAGCTGATTATGAGTTCTTAGGATGGTTACTCATCTACTTCTCTGGGAAACATATATTTATTAGAGGGTGATTAATTCTGGATCTCCCTTTGATTTTAAGAAAGCAAAAATATTACTTTAAGATTGTAGTTTGCCTATAGGACAGAAATCTTTCAGTGGATAGTGGAACAGAATCTTCCAGAATAAGTATTACAGACCCAGGTTCATTTTGTATACACGAAGCAAGCAAAAATGCTGATGCACTGAGGTTTGCAGCAAAGAGAGGGTTTATTCACAAGGCAACCAAGCCAGACTCAGTTCTGCCTCCCTACTCAAGGGGCTCTGAGTATTTATGTGATGAAGAATAAAGATGTGGGGCGGTTGGAGATGTGGGGAGTATGAGGAGTGTGGGGAAGGTGACTGGAAAAAAGTGCAGCAATCGGCATTCTGTGCACATGCAACTGGGCTACTGGCTCAGGGTAAAGAATCTGCCTGCAATGCAGGAAGTACGGCAGGCTCAGGCTCAATCCCTCAGCTGGGAAGATCCCCTGGAGAAAGGAATGGCCATCCATTCCAGTGTTCTGGCCTGGAGAATCCCATAGACAGAGGAGCCTGGTGGGCTACAATCCATGGGGTCTCAGAGAGTCAGACACAGCTGTGACTGATCACACAGACACACACACGACTAGACTACAGGCCTCTGCAGGCTCACGGTGGAGGCACTTAGCCCAAATCTGAGGGTGGAGTCTTGGCCATCTGGCATCAAAAGGCCCCCAAGTGGATGGACACTTGCACATGCCCAGATGGACGGTCAGTGGTCCTAGCCGGTCCCATCCAGTTCATCTTGAACTGGGAAATAAACTGACTAAGTTCCTGGAAAACATCTCAGCAAACCACTTTTTACATAGGCTACATGCTGTTCAGAGGACATGCAAATCTTAGACAACCTTGATTAGTGAGTCAGGGCAAACAGATTTGCCCCTGATTACCCACAGTTTCATAAGGAGGTTGGAAAGTGCCAGAATGTGGGGATGTTTCTAGCTTCGACAGTCCAGTATGGAGCCCCAGAATGAACTATTAAGCAGAAAATCTGAGTTGTAGGATATAGAGTCAAGTCAGGTCCACATTATGACTTCCATGGGCCTAAAACTTTTCCTTCTTAAATGTCTCTACCATAATAATATCACTATTAAAACATGTTTCTATAACTGTACATAGTTCAGCATCTTATGACTTACATAATCTAGGTTGTTTTTTAGGCAAAATGCAATAGATTTCGGGTGGCCTACAAATTTTATTTTTTCTTCTGATATGAGAAAAGATGAAAACAATTTTTTCACCATGAAATTTAACTTTTCTCTTCTGATTTCTGTTGCTCAGTTGCTCGGTCATGTCTGACTTTTTGTGATCCAGTGGACTGCAGTATGCCAGGCTTCCCTGTCCTTCACCTGGAGTTTGTTCAAACTCATGTCCATCGAGTTGGTGATGCCATGCAACCATCTCATCCTTTGCCGTCCCCTTCTCCTCCTGCCCTCAGTCTTTCCCAACATCAGAGTCTCTTCCAATGAGTTGGCTGTTCACATCAGGTAGCCAAAGTATTGGGGTACTTCAGCTTTAGTATCAGTTCTTCCAATGAATATTCAGGGTTGATTTCCTTTAGGATTGACTGGTTTGATCTCCTTGCTGTCCAAGGGACTCTTAAGAGTCTTCTCCAATACCACAGTTCAAAAGCATTAATTCTTCAGCTCTCAGCCTTCTTTATGGTCCAATGCTCACAAATGTAAATAACTATTTGAAAAACGGTAAGTTTGACCATACGTACCTCTGTTGGCAAAGTGATGTCTCTGCTTATGATTTTAAAATACATTAAAACATTTCCTGAGCCCCTACAAGTTTTGTGGACCCAGGCACTGTGCCCCTATGCCTATGGATAGGTTAGTCTGATGCCAGGCAAAGGAGTAAGCTTCACCTGCAGGGCTAGTTGTGGGCTGCTGATGGGGAAAAGCTGGGAGAAACTTGATTTGTGGGAGTTGTTTCTCCCATCCCAGAGCAAAAAAGCCTGACTGGTTGCAGACAGCTGGCAAAAGCATTTTCAGTTTATCAGTTTGCAAGTATGATAATTGCTTCTCTTTTAAATGTTACATGGGTAGAAATGAACTATAGAGTCCTGGAGTCTGATTTCATGTTTTTAATCTATTTAGCTGTATGACTCTGGATAAGTCTTTTACATCAGTGTTCCAAACCTTGCACAGTGAAGGAACTGGACTAGGCAACAATTCTCTAGCTATCACTTATGCTCTATTTGCTTCTAAAATACTCTTAGAAAAAGTCTCAGATACAATAGCAGGTACTGAAGGAGGCAGGCATATGTAGACCAGGATCCAGAAATAAGTTATTTACTGCAAAATGATATTAAATTTAGCTCTGAAATTTCTGGTAGCTGAGAAATAATATACAATTCTTGTTGTCTGACCAAAGGGAGGGTGGCACTTCTTTATGTATTTATTTGGCATTGCTGGAAGAGGTCCTCCAGAGGACATGGTGACTAGTTGACTAGTAAGTGAACTGAGCAATGGACCCTCCACCACATCTTTGCAATGTACCATGTACCTTTCACCCAGCATCCCCAAAGTGGAAGTCCTTGTCCAGAGGTAGCCTTAAAAGAGCAATGTAGTGTTGAGACCATCTGGATTGGATTGTGGCTGGACCAGTTCAGGCCTCTCTATAAGCTTTTAAGTTTCTAGCAGGTGGGTGTGGAGATTCAGTCACCTTGTAGCCACCCAAAACAAGACTTGGTAAGTTCTCTTGCTTATGAATTCTGCCACCGGTCAATTTGGAGTGCTCTGCTTCTTTCTTCTATGAAGACCTACAAGACCTTTTAGAACTAACACCCAAAACAGATGTCCTTCTCATTATAGGGGACTGGAATGCAAAAGTAGGAAGTCAAGAAACACCTAGAGTAACAGGCAAATTTGGCCTTGGAATGCAAAATGAAGCAGGGCAAAGACTAATAGAATTTTGCCAAGAAAATGCACTGGTCATAGCAAACACCCTCTTCCAACAACACAAGAGAAGACTCTACACATGGACATCACCAGATGGTCAACACCGAAATCAGATTGATTATATTCTTTGCAGCCAAAGATGGAGAAGCTCTATACAGTCAACAAAGACAAGACCAGGAACTGACTGTGGCTCAGATCATGAACTCCTACTACCAAACTCAGACTCAAATTGAAGAAAGTCGGGAAAACTGCTAGACTATTCAGGTATGACCTAAATCAAATTCCTTATGATTACACGGTGGAAGTGAGAAATAGATTTAAGGGCCTAGA
>SJYC01113936.1:0-23912 GCA_006408675.1 Madoqua kirkii | reverse complement strand
ATCTTTCAGCATTTGTCTAAATTATTTCTTTAGGACACATTTTAATTTTTTTTTTACTTAAAAATTTCCTTTTTGAAGTATAGTTGATGTACAGTGTTATATGTAGCAGGTGTACAATGTAGTGATTCACAATTTTTAAAGATTATATTTCATTTATAGCTATTATAAAATATTGGTCATATTCCCTGTGTTGTACAATATGTCCTTGAGGATACATTTTTAGAATTGCAATTTTTCAGTTACAAGAAAGCCCTCAGTTCTAAGTGCTTCTGTGCCCTATTAGTAAGAAGTACATAAGAAAGTGCATTATCATTGCTTTTAACTCCTAAATAAGCTCACAGGCTAGTAGACTTTCAAGAAAAATCACTGCAAAAACTTGAAGAGAAATTGTCTAGTGATAATAATTTCATATTGTTCTTTCCTTGTTTACCTTCCTGTTCCATGGAATTAAAGATGGGGAAAGTGGAACTACTTGTAGCTTCTTTCTTTCTGTCCAGAGAATCTCTGCTGCTGTCCCCTGGTAAATGTCCCCTGATGATCAGAGTCTCTATTACTTAACTCCATCCGTCAGGGCATCTGTTCAGTTCATGTGAAGTGGGTTTGTCAGTTTCAGGAGCTTTGGTTGTTCATCATGGGCTTTTTTGCCATAGTTAAGACACAGGTGACTTTTTTTTTTTCCTGAGAATTTTGTTTCTTTGTTTTAGGCTAAAGAAATGTCAAGAATTGGGAGCTTTGAGGGATTCCAGCCTGTGTCTCTGAAGCGAGAGGAAGATGACCAAACTTCTGAGATGGATCAGCTGTCCATGGAGGAGAGGGAGCCAGAAACAGAGGTCCCAGCGCCAAAGCAGATTTCAAGGCTGCCAAGTGTGGTTGAATCAGCTCTCTACCCGAATCCCTATCAGAAGCCTTATCTCTCACGGAAGTACTTTGTCACTCGGGTAAAATCATAAAGCCATTAGTGTTCTTAAATACTGCATAAGACTTCTCTTTAAAATCCTAATATTTTCCATATAGCACATTTTATCAACAGTTTTCACATTTGTTATCTCATGTAATAGCCACAATAACTGTGAAGTAGGCATCTTTATCTTCATGTTACAGGTGAAGGACCTGAATTTCAGAGCTGTTATAGGTCTATTTTCACCACCAGAGAAGCAGGTCCTCCACTTCCCATAGGTCTTTGGCTCCTCAGTTTTATATTCCTGCTAAACCTGACCTCAATAAGTTAATGCTCCATGAAGAGAAAACCCAACCTGCTAGAAGAATATAAAGCTGGGAGCCCAGAGGGAGTATTTGCTCTATGTTAGGAAAAGACACAAGTGATGGAATAGAAAGCATTGCTGAGAATATCTGAATCTCAAGGGTATACAGGGCATGCTGCTAGTACAGTGTAGGGGCAGGCACTTCATTTCATGTATAGAGTTGCAATCTGGAAATCAGCTTCTTCCCTGTGCATCAAAGCTGGGGAGTAAATAGATGGATGCATAATGAGGGTGGTGTTTATATATCCGAATGTTAAAGATATTTCAGACTTCTCACATTTCGATCAAGTAGAAACATACTTGATCTCTAGTACCTTCCTCTGTCTTGAATTCTCCTTCCTGTTTATAGATCTGCTTTAACAATCCTTTAACTTTCTTGTCGACACACTAGCAGTGAGCTCATAGGCTAGGCTATAAACAGTTGGAGGATAAATTGCGAATTGTACACTGTGGCAGCAGAGACCACCTGAATTTTCATGGGTACCTGGAGCATCTCTTTACTGACATTTTTTTTTCAACTCAACCTCCTAAATAAGTGGTGGCTAAGAGTTTGAGGCTATTTATAATGTTTTAATTAATAAACTTGGATTTTCTAGCTTTTAAAGTTAAACTTTGGTTAAGATAAAGTTGTAACTAAAGAGACTCAGTGTGTGTGTGTTTGAAAACATATATCCACATTACCTATATTCAGTGAGTCTTAGTTATATCCAGTGACTCATATGTACAAATTACTGGCATGTTTCTTATTATGTGTGTGTTTGTGTGTTTTTGCATATGTAAAGCAAATGGCTTGTTTTCCAAAGCATGCTAACTTTTTTTAATATGCCAAGTTTAGTTGTAAGATATATCTGGGATAAAAATCAAAGTGTCCCTTAGAATGTCCATCTTTTTAATAGTGATGATGTATCTATCAGGGTTAGATGAGAGAAGAACAGTGATAAATGATATGGAATAAGAGATATATCATTGGAAGCTGGTACAATTAAGATAGCTGCCTGAGAAATCTATGCAAAGCTGTTGTCTTTGCATCTGTTGATGGGTCTGCAGGTGCTATACATCAACCAACTGGCCATTGTGTAGTAGAACTAGGGAACAGGGGAACCTACATGGACAAGTTAGAATCCCTTTTCATCCAGCAGCACTCACCACAGACAAATGGACCCTGTGTTGCTCTCCCACCAAGTTTGCACTTGAAGATGTGAGTCATTTTAGGAAAAGCCAGTGTTCTCCACCAAGTGAGCTGCACACTTACTCAGTTCAGGGAAGGAGGCTCTGAGGGAAGAAGTCTGACTGTAACAAAAGAACCTATAGGTCCAGGGGCTTCCTCCACCCCCTTTCATGCCATCAAGCAAACAAGAGATGGTATTGTTCAGCAGCTCTGAGCAATGGGGTCTGATTGGCTGCTCTAATCTCCAGCAAGAACAGGACTGAATTTTCACTTCTGCCTTTCAAGTTTGACACCAATGTCTGTTGAGGCCAACACTAATTTGGAAGCAGACAAGAAAAGGAATTCTAGAAAGATTTTTTACAAGGATTCTGTACAAATCCTTGTACAGAATTTACAAGGATTCTGTAAATTCTTATAAAGTTACAACAGAGCTTTTCTTTATTTATTTACATGATGAGAAACGCTGGACTGGAAGAAACACAAGCTGGAATCAAGATTGCTGGGAGAAATATCAATAACCTCAGATATGCAGATGACACCACCCTTATGGCAGAAAGTGAAGAGGAACTAAAAAGCCTCTTGATGAAAGTGAAAGAGGAAAGTGAAAAAGTTGGCTTAAAGCTCAACATTCAGAAAACGAAGATCATGGCATCGGGTCCCATCACTTCATGGGAAATAGATGGGGAAACAGTGGAAACAGTATCAGATTTTATCTTTTTGGGCTCCAGAATCACTGCAGATGGTGACTTCAGCCATAAAATTAGAAGATGCTTACTCCTTGGAAGGAAAATTTTGACCAACCTAGATAGCATATTCAGAAGCAGAGACATTACTTTGCCAACTAAGGTCTGTCTAGTCAAGGCTATGGTTTTTCCAGTAGTCATGTATGGATGTGAGAGTTGGACTGTGAAGAAGGCTGAGCGCTGAAGAATTGATGCTTTTGAACTGTGGTGTTGGAGAAGACTCTTGAGAGTCCCTTGGACTGTGAGGAGATCCAACCAGTCCATTCTAAAGGAGATCAACCCTGGAGTTTCTTTGGAGGGAATGATGCTAAAGGTGAAACTCCAGTACTCTGGCCACCTCATGGGAAGAGTTGACTCATTGGGAAAGACTCTGATACTGGGAGGGATTGGGGGCAGGAGGAGAAGGGGATGACAGAGGATGACATGGCTGGATGATATCACTGACTCGATGGATATGAATCTGAGTGAACTCCGGGAGATGGTGATGGACAGGGAGATATGACGTGCTGCGATTCATGGGGTTGCAGAGAGCTGGACACTACTGAGCGACTGAACTGAACTGATGCTTTTATTTGTGTGGCTCTGTGTAGCTTATAAGAGACAGTTCCCTGGAGCAGCACTGTGAGGTAGGCAGAGAAAGGCTTATCAGTGTTGTTTTAGGAGTAAATACATAGATGCTTCAGAGGAGTTAAGTGACTAAGTCATATGATATTAGTGTAAGAGCTGTAGCTAGACTCTGTATCTTCTAAGTCCAGTGGTCTTTCTACCGTAAAGCACAATTGAACTTAGGATGTTTTAGTAAAGGTTTTCTATTACTGACTCTGATTCATATGAAGCACATCTTTTCCACCAGGTGTATAGAAAACAACTTCAAGTTCTCAAGAGCTTGGGAAGGAAAACCTTCTTCTAATTTTGTCAGTGAGTCTGAAGTAGACACGAAGACTCTTTAGGAGGTAACTGAGGGCTACATTCCCAAGGCAGTCAGCATTCACTTTCCTTCACACTAAGAGACAAAATATGAAGAGGTTTTTTCTTCTTGGGTTCTTTCTTTCCTTCTTCTTTTTTTTTTTTTTTAGCATATGAGTATAGTGAATGTGCTTTAATGCATTCTAGGATAATGAAAATGAGATTGTGGGCTCGATTGAAACAATGATAAATATTAATTTGAATAAATAAAGGAATGACTCATAGGAAAAGACTTTGATGCTGGGAGGGATTGGGGACAGGAGGAGAAGGGGAAACAGGATGAGATGGCTGGATGGCATCACTTACTCTATGAACGTGAATCTGAGTGAACTCTTGGAGCTGGTGATGGACAGGGAGGCCTGGCGTGCTGTGATTCATGGGGTCGCAAAGAGTCGGACATGACTAAGTGACTGAACTGAACTGAACTGATGGTTTTACTACCTTGTAAACCACAGATCTGTTGATGTGGTGGTAGCTGAGGAAATGGGAGGAGATGTGTGTGTGTGGTGTATATGTATACATGAATTTCTTCTCTTCAAAGTATGGATAAAATGTCAGCGTTATCTGAGAGTTTAAATAACCTACTTTTTAAAGTGTTCTTAATACAGTGTAAGACACATTAACATTTCATAAACAGCATCTCTTGCTATTCTAAATACTTTCTTCCTCCTTTTTTTTTTTGGTTAACTTGGCATTCACATTTCTGCAAGTGATAATAAAGAATGGCCTTAAGATGCCCATAACCTCACCATGACCTCTAAAGTAAGGTATAAATGTAGACATATAGAGCCTGTGGCAGCAAAGAGATTTATTTTTATTTATTTATTTATTTCATCAAAGAGATTTAAATGAAGGAAGCTAACTCATTTTCTCAAGAGATAATTAACTCATTTTCTCAAGGGATAATTAAATCAGACCAGGACTATGAATGACTCAAACCTATGAAACATTCATCACATCACAAGTTATCACTTCTTGGAGCTGAAAGGAGCTCTAGTCCAGTGATGATCTGGTGCGTTGCTTCTCAGCTTTATCATGCAAGCAGATTACCTGGAAAGCTTGTTAGAATATTGGTCTGATTCAGTCGTGTGGGATGAAGCCTTAGATTCTGCGTTTATATGCACTCTATGGAAAAACTCATGCTTTCTGTCCACAGATCACACTTTGAATACCAAGTTGCTAGTCAACACTCTCATTTTTAGTGGCAACTAAAACCCAGAAAGGGAGAGTGGCTGACTGAAGTCCTAACACTTAGTGCACACTGACTTGCCCAAGAAGCTAATAAGAACCAAAGCTGGGTAGTTGATGTTTCCCAATTCCCATTCATAGTTCTTGATCCCATGCAGTGATTTAAAAGAAATCAATTTATTACACTGTAAGAATTTTCAGGCTATGTGGCAAATGCAAAGAGCAATAAGACTGAGTAGAAAATTTTCTTGGCCTTGCACTTTATTATAAGGTTTTAAAATAATTTCACTGGAGGTGGTTTATAATTCCATGGTTCAAAGTTAACGGAAATATATAAATATGCTTTTATACATTTTGGTGAATATCCTTTCTTACTTTTTTCTTACGTGTACATTTTATTGTGCAAAACATAGGGTTACATCTGCTGTGTGTGCTCAGGTGCTCAGTTATGTCTGACTCTGCAGCCCCATGGAGTGTAGCCTACCAGGCTCCTTTGTCCTGGGGATTCTCTAGGCAAGAATACTGGCATGGGTAGTCATTCCCTTCTTGAGGGGATCTTCCCAACCCAGGGATTGAACCCAGATAGCCTGCATTGCAGGCAAATCCTTTACCATTTGAGCCGCCAGAGAAGTATCATGATGTAATACAATTTACTTAAGTTTTGCTGTATATTTAGGCTGCTTTTTGTTCATATCTTTTAACTTGGAAGGGAAAGTTATTCTTTGGCTCACTGAGGCAGATGGCCTCAGTTTCTTAGCTGCCAGGTGTGGACACCTGTGCTATAGTAAGAGGGAGGATCAATTATATGAGTTTCAAGTTGGATATGGAAATATATGACAATTTAGGGCAAACAAGAGGCATTCTCAGCATCATAACATTGTGCATTAGATCACATCTCTGAATATCTGGTCATAAAGCGAGTTAATCTGGTCCCTTATACCTCTTAAGTTATTTTATGGGTCACTCTGTGTTGCTGCGTTCTTTCCTCTGTCTTCCAGGCAAGTATTTATTTACTGCAACTTTGCCCTTCGGATATGGCTTAGCGACATTCCTGCTTCGAGCCAGGAAGGGCCTCAGAGAATACCTAATCCTACCCCTAGGACACACAGAACTGATGTGGCTTCTCTTCTTTGGCAACTCAGGGGCCATGGCAGGCCTGGAACCCAGGATTCCTGGCACTCTGTGCCACCTATCCACTGCCTCTGACCTTGGACAGTGAATGAGGAGTCACATAATGAGGCCTCCACCAGTTACTATCAGTCTGCTTGGGTAACCTTTTCCTCCTACTTTTGTTCATTTGCTATTATTGCTTAGACATGTCTAAAAATGGCCTACTGCCTTCTCTCCACAAAAGTACCCCTCAAGGCTAATAACTTGAGGTATATTATGATAATCACTTTAGTTGTGGAGAGTGATATTCAAAAGCAACTTCTTATGAAAGGAACAATGCTTGATCTGCATGGGGAAAGATATATTTAAACTCCCTGTAGGACTCTATATTTGCAGATACCTTATCAGAAAGTTGAAAGCGATTAGAGATGGGGAATTATCTCTAAATTTATACTTGAGAATGTAAATTACATACAAACTAGTGGGACTAAAACTATTTGATCTTTTAATATTTAATTAATGGTTCCCCGTGGCCTTTTTATAGCCTGTGTTCTATTGTGAGGAACGAGACTTTAATAAGCAGGTTTGGGACTTCCTATTGTGTGGCAAGATGTCATTGCCCTCATGACACTAATTTGGCTTTCATACTCTCTCCTTTTCCCTCTTCTCTTACTCTAGGCTTCCCTGTGTCTTGCTCTTGTACTGCGAACAACTAAATCTATTAGTTGTATTATTATTGTCTGTATGAGCTTTCCTCTGGCTTAGAAATTATATATCTCACTGGGCAGAAGGTTTCTGGATTCCCCTCCTTACACTGAAATGCTTTGAAGATGGTAATAAAAGTTGATGTTTCTATCTGAGCATGGATCCTTAACAATTATGAGATAAGAAGCATTTCTTTCACTTTCAGAGAGAGACAAATTTGCCTAGGCTTTACCAATCAGGTCCAATTCAGAAGTGATTTCTTACCTTATGAATGTACTACAAAGCAAACCCTTTCTGAGGACAATGACACCCGCAAGAGAGAGCTGACTGTGTCTAAGTCCCTAGGAGCACTCTTTTCTACTCTGTCCTTTCTTCTCACTGTCTGGCTAAAGTGTCCATTACAAGGGAAAATATGAATAGCAGACATGAATACTGTCTGTGTGACAGTGACTCCCAGGCTAGTCTAGCTCAGGGAAATGCAAGGAGACAAATGCATATGTCTTTATCTGCATGGCTGGGTCATTCTGCTGTGTACCTGAAACTATCGCAACAGTGTTGATCAGCTATACTCCAATATACAATAAGCGCAACAATGACAAATACTTACGTCCTTGAACTTTCCTCAGCACATTTGTCTTGACTTAAACTATTTAGAGCTAGACATCAGAGAAATTATTGTCCATTATGTCATGTAGTGACTTAAAGATCCTCCAAATGATTTTTTTCTCTTAAAATTTAGAATTAGAAACGTATGTGTACTCTCTTGCTGAGCTTTATTTGATTGGATGATGAGTACATATCATTCCAATATAGTTTCCTTTGAGTCTCAGGCTGCAAGGATTCTCAGAGCTAATTGTTCCACTGCAGTAATCATCTGATCCCCTGGTCCTGGTACAAAGGTTTCCCTTCTATTTAGTATTAACAAGAAGAATGATAATAGAGTCTTTTATTCTTCAATGTTATCAATGTTTTGGGCATTTCCAAACAGCTGTTACAGTTAATGGTGTCTCATCTATCTAACAAATGCATGTAGAGTGATTTGTGGAACGACAAGGTGACTTGACGAGGGTCTCAACCACAAAGGCTGAGATTTAAAACCTTGGCCTGGACACAAGTCAAAACATTCACACACTTTATTGTATTTTTGACACTAAATGGCTGAAGTTAATGTATCATAGTAACCAAGAGTAACAAATGGAAAAGAGTAAAATACTTTATCAGGACAGGATGCATAACTGTTCCATGAAGGCGTGATCGATGTTTCTACTGAAGGTGAGAACGATGGCAGTGAGTACCCAGACAGGATTTCAGAGATTTCCAAACTGTTCTCTAAAGAATCCACTTTACTTTTAGCCTTTAACATTTGAAAAGGTATATAGTAAAACAATGGGCTTCCCTGGTGGTTCAGCAGTAAAGAATCCACCTGCAATGCAGGAGGCTCAGTACAGGAGGATGCAGATTCAATCCCTGGTTGGGAAGACCCCTTGGAGTAGGAAACGGAAACCCATTCAGTATTCTTGCCTAGGAAAGCTCATGGACAGAGGAGCGTGGTGGACTACAGTCCATAGGGTAAAGAAGAGTTGAGCATCCACAGAAGGATGCGTAGTAAAACAACACCTCTATACACTGTGTCCACCATCACTTCCTTCCCGACATGTAGGGGACACCTGTTAACCTTTTCTGTGTATCCTTCTCGAGTGGCTTTAGGTGTGTACAGACAAAAATACTTATTCTTATCCATTCTCCCCCTTTTTACACAAATGATGACATATTTACCCTTGCTTCATAGTATGTTTCTTCATTTTTTACATATTTATCATAGTTCATTGCATGTATGTGTCTCATGATGTACCTAATGAGTTTCCTATTCCTAGACTTTTGCGTTATTTCCAAGTTTTTGCTATCCAAAACCAGGCCGCAGAGGAAACTTTTCATATGTCATTTTGTACATATGCAAGAGTCTCAGTAGTATAATTTCACAGAAATGGAATGTGTGGATCAAAGGATAGATCATTTTGATGGATTTTGCTGATTGCCTTTCATAGAAAAGACAAGAAAAGTTTTGAAAAATTCTGCATTCTTTTATTTGTCTTTATATATTTTTGGCAAAGTGCCTGGTACAAAAGCATTCAACAAAATGCTTATTTCAGGATTATTTCATTATCCTTCAATTCTACTTCTATTAGCTTGAAGAAGAAATTACATGGATACAGAAAGAGAGACAGGAAAAATAGCCACGATGAATCATCAAAGAAAGTATCACTTTTCAGAGAACTCTGACCATCGAGCCTGGTAGAGTCAAGCTGCATCATGGAGAGCTGAGGATGGAGATGAGAGAATTGTCACAGAATCCCAGGAAATTTCCATGAAGCATAGACCAGTCCTACCAGCTGTGCTGTGCTTAGTCACTGTGTCACATCTGATTCTTTGCAGCCCCATAGACTGTAGCCTGCCAGGATCCTCTGTCCATGGGGATTCTCCAGGTGAGAAACTGGAGTGGGTTGCCATACCCCCCTCAACAGAATCCCAGGAAATTTCCATGAAGCATAGACCAGTCCTACCAGCTGTGCTGTGCTTAGTCACTGTGTCACATCTGATTCTTTGCAGCCCCATAGACTGTAGCCTGCCAGGATCCTCTGTCCATGGGGATTCTCCAGGTGAGAAAACTGGAGTGGGTTGCCATACCCTCCTCCAGGGGATCTTCCCAACCCAGGGATTGAACCCAGGTCTCCCTCATTGCAGGCATATTCTTTACCGTCTGAGCCAACTGGGACTGGATCAGTGATGCTGATACGACCCCCTGTGTCAGTGGGAGCACAAAGCACATTTAATGAATGTCCCAGAACTTATTAATTTCATGACACATCAGGTTCAGCAGGCCTGGGGTGCTGTATTAGCTTTCTGACAGCCCTTCAACCAGCAGCGGAGGATGACAAAAGAGTCAGAAATCATTCAGTCTACTGGCTGACTGTTCAATTCAACAGGAAACTTGTTAAAACTGAGAAATCAGAATCTCTCGGTATAAAGGCTATGATTATGTTTTCTTAAAGATTTCCAGATTTTGACCATCAGCTTGGCTTGGAAACCTTTGGTTCAGTCTGCTCATTTGTCTTATAGATAAAGAAATGGAGGCCAAAGACAGTAAATCATTGTCTAGAGGTCAAAGAACTTATTCATGACAGATCTGGAATATCAACCCAGGTCACCCAACTCTGAGTACTTGTCCTGCAAATTCCAGGATGACTTGGACTGTGTGGAAAGAACTGGAAGGGAGGGGGAAAAGTGAAAGTGTGAAAGTGAAAGTCGCTCAGTCGTGTCTGACTCTTTGCGACCCCATGGATTATACAGTCCACGGAATTCTCCAGGCCAGAATACTGGAATGGGTAGCCTTTCCCTTCTCCAGGGGATCTTCCCAATCCAGGGGTCAAACTCAGATATCCCACATTGCGGGCGGATTCTTTACCTCTTTTCCTATATTTTACATGTGGACTCATGTAAGATTTTTCTTAACCAATGGACTCTATAGTCAACATTTTTCAAAGCCTTTTATCAAAGACTGAGAAAAAAAGCACCCCTAAATCCTACAACCCACTCACCTCTGGGAAAAAATATATTTGAATGGGTCTTGGCCAGGCTAGTGTCCCTGTTTCCTTTTAGGAAAGGTCTCAAACTAGGAGGATTAGGAGTGCTAATATTTGTGGACAATTAGGTGTTTAGTGTAAATCCCTATTACACAGAGACTACACGAGAGCATGTAACATGCTTGTTCCAGGCTTGGGCATGAGGTCAGCATTGTGTTGTATGCCTGGAGGTGGAATGTCTAGGTTTCCTGTCTTGTGTCAGTCACCTCTTAGCTGGGGGACCTTGACAAGTTACTTCCACATGCAGACCCCTCTTTCCCCACCTATGAAATGAAATGACTTATAATTGATGAGCCCTGAGCTGTAGTGGTTCTATACACTGGAGTTACCCAAGATGCTTTTAAGAATCCTGAGATGCTGTTATGCGGATCCCACCCGCTGAGTATCTGATATAACTGGCCTGGTGTACAGCCTTGGCATTAGAATTTTCCAAAGCTCCCCTGGCAATTCTGATGAGTAACAAAGCCTGGGAGTGACTGCCTAGAGAACAATGGCTCTGACAGTAGAGTCCCACACCAATATCATCACCCAGGAAATTGATAGAAATGAAAATTCTCAGACCCACCTACTAAATCAGAATCTCTGGGGACAGTGCCCAGAAACCTGTGTTTTAAAAACACATTTTAGGTGATTTTCATGTGCACTGAAGTTTAAGAATCACTAAGCTTGAGGGTCTATGAATTTCTTTAGTCATGAAGTTGCATCCAGCTCTTTACAACTCCGTGGACTATAGAGCCATCCCCGCCCCCACCCCCTCCCCAACCAGGCTCCCCTGTCCATGGGATTTCCCAGGCAAGAATACGTGAGTGGGTTGCCATTTCCTTCTCCAGGGGATCTTCTGGACCCAGGGATTAAATCTATGCCTCCTGCATTAGAAGGAGGCTTATTTAGTACTCAGCCACTAGGAAAGTGAATTTCTTGTTAAGGAATGTCAATCGATTTGTAAGCTAGAGGAAGGCTCATGGTAGGAATATCTGCTTGGAGAATGGCAAAGAAAGAGAGGTAAGGAGACAAAAAAGTTCATTTCCCAGAACCAGAATTACAGTCAGAACATTGGAAGGTTTTTCTTTTATGTTTTACTGCCATGTACTGTTTGAAGAGAGAAAAGTTTGATTAAAAAAAAAAGTAAATATTGCAAAATGCATTGAATTTCATTATAAACAGATTTGTTTATCAGAAAAACGGGCCCTCTGAAAACAGCAATCCTAATTTCTTTGAACAAGTGAGAGTAAGATTATGAAAAGCTTATAGGACCTGGATCACTTTTGTCTCGTTCAAGGACAGCAGCTTAGTAAATACCAGAATTCAAGACTAAGCTCTCTGGCAGGCAGTGCCAACAACCAATAGGCTACTCCAAGAACTATCTTTCCTGGTCAACTTTCTGGAGGAGTTGCTGGGATATAGTAACTGACCATAAGCATGAAGGAGACTCAGTCTTCTCTAAACTAGGTATTTTCTTTTTCCTACTCAGCCAGGGGCCATTGAGACTGCCATGGAAGACTTGAAAGGCCATATTACCAAGACTTCTGGAGAGACAATTCAAGGCTTCTGGCTCTTGACAGAGTGAGTAATTATGACTAAGTGAAGGGCAATGGAAATCTAGCCTTTTGTTTGACAATACCATAATAGAATAGGAGATGGCCAGAATTTCTGGAAGAACTTCTGGTTACAGAGAGATCATCACTTACTGTCCTATTGTAGAGTAAAGTTTTGTGATGCCCCTTGGCTGATGTTATGACCAAGTTTGACTTCTACAACTGTTTTCCAAGTTGTTGCTTCTCTCAACTATCATTGCAATTACCTTAACTCAGGGCATGACCATTTCTCACAAGGACCATTGCATTAGCCTCCTAACTGAGCTCCCTCGTTCCAATCTCTGTCTCTTGTAAGCACTCTCTCACCAATCATACCATGCTACTCACCATCCTACTCTGGACACAGTGGAAAGGAGGGTTGGGAAAGAGGATGGGCGAAGTCAACATATACAATGTGAATTTTGAGCAAAAAACTAGGAAAAATCATGTAGGATAAAGACAGGCCACCTGGTGGAAAGGGATAAACTGGGAGATTGGGACTGTCATGTACACACTACTATATTAAAATAGATAACCAACAAGGACTTACTGTATAGCATAGGGAATTCTGCTCAATGAGAAAAAAAGAAGCTAAAAAGAACATACATGTATATGTATACCTGAGTCACTTTGCTGTACATCTGAGACTAGCACAACATTGTTAATCAGCTGTACACTAACATAAAATAAAAAACTAAAAATAAATAAATATAACCCCTTCCCCACCACTGCCAAAAAAAGACAGGCCTCCTGTTCGGAGTTAGGATAAAAACCAATTCTAACACTTATATCCTTGTCAGTCTATTGACTGCTCTATTCACTCTCAAGTTTTAACCTTAGCTACAGGGGTTTTCTTTGCAAAAGACACCATGGAGATGGTTACTTTTCTGTCCTCCCCCAAAACTCTAGTGTCTATGGGATCTGTACTTCACCCACTAGGCAAATATTAGGAATGTCATGGTATTTACAATAATAGGTAAAATATACTCATAATAAGGGTAAGAGGCATGTCTTTTCTTCTGCAGAATCCATAATGTTAAGAGGAGAATGCAGTTAGAATTCCACGTCAGAGTTCAGTACGTTTTCTTGTAATATGATCTCCAGAGGTTTCAGCAGAAAAGTTCACTAACTTCTATACCTTGAGTGAAGAATCATTTAGTCTTTCACGTCTAGGTGGGTCATTGTCTTTGGTTAAGTTTTAGGAGGGCAACTCTGGAATTTTAATCATCCAGGCAAGCAGATTAAATCCCTTAATCAATGAAAAGCAGAACCAAATAACTTGTTTCCATCTGTCTGACCACCACATGATATCATTGTTTCAAATGGGTTCCAAAATTTGAATTAAAATGAATTTTGAAAACCAACCTGACAATTTCTGAGCATTTGTGTCTTAATATACAAATTAGAGATAATGATATATACTTGATGAGGTGTTAGGATGACTAAATGAGACAACATAAAATTCTTGGCAAAATCCCCAGCACATACGACTTTTCAATGCATATCAGTGTCCTTTCTCTGTTCATAGTAGTGTTGGTAAGCCAATAGTTAGTTTTTGTTGTTGTTTGAAGCCTCTACTTTTATTTCTATCTATCCATCTCCATCTCTATCATCATTATTTTCCACTCTCCACCTCTCATTCGCAGGGTAGAGTATGACTTGTGCAAATGAAAAGCCTGCCTTGATTAGGATAGATGTCTACTTAAATTCTGAAGGTCACATCAGAGGTAAATACTTAACTAATTTATTTCTACAATGTATCTCACTTATAAGAAAGGATGCACAGATGCAGTCTTTCAAAAAATAACAACAAACAACACAAACATATTAATAATAGTATCAGTTATTTCTTTAATGGGCTTCTCTTGTGGCTCAGCTAGTAAAGAATCCACCTGCAATGTGGGAGACCTGGGTTCGACCTGGGTTGGGAAGATCCCCTGGAGAAGGGAAAGGCTATCCATTCCAGTATTCTGGCCTAGAGAATTCCATGGACTCTGTAGTCCATGGTATCACAAAGAGATACACACAACTGAGTGAGTTTCTCATTTCTCTCATTTCTTTAATAATGCCTGTTTTGTTTGATTTTATTTGACCTGTTTTTTAAGTTGTTTGAATGCTTTTGCTTAGTGATTACAATAGCCAGTAAATGTCAGCTATCCAAAGATAAATCTGATTGTGTGATCTGTGTTGAGGCTTATCTCAGTACTTGTATGCTTGCTTTAATATCAGCCAGGATGCTGAACCAAGCAGCATTCAGATAAATATGAACAGTTTTACCCTCAAGACTCAAGTTTTGTACCTAGCTCTGAACCTAAGAGGAAGCTCCAAGAGTTGGAAAGCACTTTCCAGCAACTGGTTTTCTGTTTTGCTTTCATTTTGTGGTATCCATTTATATTAAGGACAACAATAATGTGTATATCCCATGCATGTAGAATTTCAAGCAGTCACATTTGCTTAGTTGCTGTCAGGCTTTCTTCCTGTGTGCATTGAAACCCATTTCTCCTTTTTAAATGGTAGTGATTTTGTGTTCTTTTTTGTTCATCCTCTCGTTTCAAATTCTTTTACTTCTCCCATGACCTTCCATCAAAAACAAGTTTCAAGAAAATATCTGATTTCAGTTATTTCTACCAGAGTAAGACATTGCCAGTTACTTTCCTTTGCTTGTTAATCCTTATAACTTGATCAGATTGCCTACTTGTAATGGAAAGAGGTGTCAGTTGTAAAGATGTTCAGGAATCTGGACTAAATGAGTGAGGTCCCAGACACTGTGACTGTTCAAGCAGAAGATAGGAAGTTGTTTGTCAAAAGAAAGACATGCAGACAGGTTTTGAGTGACTTATCACACTTGACTCTTCTGTTCATTTGTAGTGCAGCAAAAAATAAAAAATAAAAAATAAAAAAAAGAAAAAAAAGAAAAAAGAAAAGAAAAGAAAAAGAAAAACCCAGCAAAAATAAACTAAAACCAAACCTCCAAAACAACAACAGCAAGACTAAACAAAACAAATGTATAAATACACAGGCCAGTTCCATGTCCAGTTCTAACTGCTGCTTCTTGACCTGCATACAGATTTCTCAAGAGGCACGTTCTGCTTTATTGACTATGCCAAAGCCATGATCTTAGTCTTCTCTAAACATTTAATACAATTCTCCAGTGAAACCACTTGGGCCTAGATATTTCTTTGGGGTAAGATTTCAATTACGAATTCAGTTCCCTAATTGTTAAATTATCTATTTCTTCTTGGGTGAGTCATGGTGATTTGTGTGTATTGAAGAAATAGTTCATTTCATCCAAGCTGTCAAATTTATATGCGTTAGCTGTAATTCTTTATTATGTCTCTGTTTTTTATCAGCTCTGTAGTGATACAACCTATTCTATTCCAAATATTGGTAATTTGTGTCTCCTTTTCTCCTTTTTTAAAATTTTTTTTGTCATTCTTGCTTGCAGTTTGTGAATTTTATTAAACGTTTCAGAGAACCAGATTTTTGATGATTGGGTCCTAGTATTGTTAAATTACTCTAAATCTATGCTGAATTTCTGCTCACTTTTATATCAGTTATTGAAAGAATGGTCTCAAAGTCTTCCAGATAATCATGGATTTGTCTATTTCTCCTTTCAGGTCTATCAGTTTTATTTCACATATTTTCGAGCTCTATTATTTGGTGCATACACATTTAAGATTGCTCTGTCTTCCTGGATGAAAGGATTGATCCTTTCATCATTATATAATTTTTCTCATTTTTGCTGGTAATATGATTTGCTTGGATGTCTTCATTTTTATTAATTCACATAGCACAACATTTCAGAAGCCACAGTAATTCTTAAACTTGGTAATTCTTGTATTGAACATGTAGTAGAAGCAGAAGCTCTTTTCTCTTTGCATTGATTACTCCTCCTAGAACCAACCTAATTTCCCTACATCAGGGAATTTGGGGATAACCTAGAGACCCCAGGGAGAAGGCAATGGCACCCCACTCCAGTACTCTTGCCTGGAAAATCCTATGGACAGAAGAGCCTGGAAGGCTGCAATCCATGGGGTTGCTGAGGGTTGGACACAACTGAGCAACTTCACTTTCACTTTCATGCATTGGAGAAGGAAATGGCAACCCATTCCAGTGTTCTTGCCTGAAGAATCCCAGGGACAGAGGAGCCTAGTGAGCTGCCATTTCTGGGGCTGCACAGAGTTGGACACAACTGAAGCAACTTAGCAGGGACCCCAGAGTGTTGAAACAATTTCCTCTTTGTGAATCAGGCAGCATGTTTATTCATAAAAGACTATAATAGTTGTTTGTATAACAGCTATAAATGGATTGATATGTATGGACTGTAAATGGACTAAATGGATTGATAGGCTCCATATTAAGATTGAGGTCTTATTTGTTTTCTTTACTAAAACACATATTCAGTTCAGTTCAGTTCAGAATCTCAGTCATGTCCGACTCTTTGCCACCCCATGAATCATAGCACGCCAGGCCTCCCTGTCCATCACCAACTCCCGGAGTTCACTCAGACTCACATCCATCGAGTCAGTGATGCCATCCAGACATCTTATCCTCTGTCGTCCCCTTCTCCTCCTGCCCCCAATCCCTCCCAGCATCAGAATCTTTTCCAATGAGTCAACTCTTCCCATGGGGTGGCCAAAGTACTGGAGTTTCGGCTTTAGCCTCAGTCCTTCCAAAGAAATCCCAGGGCTGATCTCCTTCAGAATGGACTGGTTGGATCTCCTTGCAGTCCAAGGGACTCTCAAGAGTCTTCCCCAACACCACAGTTCAAAAGCATCAATTCTTCAGCACATCCTTCCAAAGAAATCCCAGGGCTGATCTCCTTCAGAATGGACTGGTTGGATCTCCTTGCAGTCCAAGGGACTCTCAAGAGTCTTCTCCAACACCACAGTTCAAAAGCATCAATTCTTCAGCACTCAGCCTTCTTCACAGTCCAACTCTCACATCCATACATGACTACTGGTAAAACCATAGCCTGGACTAGACAGACCTTAGTCGGCAAAGTAATGTCTCTGCTTTTGAATATGCTATCTAGGTTGGTCATAACTTTTCTTCCAAGGAGTAAGCATCTTTTAATTTCATGGCTGCAGTCACCATCTGCAGTGATTTTGGAGCCCCAGAAATAAAGTCTGACACTGTTTCCCCATCTATATTGGTAGTCCCCTAAATAATCGAGACTAAGGTTAAGAAGAGCCTCTTGATGAGGGTGAAAGAGGAGTATGAAAGAGCTGGCTTAAAACTCAACCTTCCAAAAAAACAAAGATCATGGCATCTGGCCCCATCACTTCATGGCAAATAGATGGGAAAAAAGTGGGAGAAGTGGCAGATTTTATTTTCTTGAGCTCCAAAATCACTGTGGAGGCTGACTGTAGCCACAAAATTAAAAGACATTTGTTCCTTGAAAGTAAAGCTATGAAAAACCTAGACAGCATATTAAAAAGCAGCAACATCACTTTGCCAACAAATGTCTGTATAGTCAAAGCTATGGTTTTTTTCTGTAGTTGTATATAGAAGTGAGAGTTGGACCATAAAGAAGGCTGCACCAAAGAACTGATGCTTCTGAATTCCAGTGGTGAAGACTCATGAGAGTCCCTTGGATAGCAAGATCAAACCAGTCAATCCTAAAGGAAATCAACCCTGAATATCCACTAGAAGGACTGTTGCTGAAATTGAAGCTCCACCTGATGCGAAGAGGTGACTCATTGACAAAGACCCTGAGGCTGGGAAAGATTAAGGGCAGGAACATAAGGAGATGACAGAGGATGAGATGGTTGGACGGCGTAAGTGACTAAATGAATACAAATTTGATCAAATTCTTGGAGACAGTGAAGGACAGGGAAGCCTGGTGTGCTGCAGTCCATGGAGTTGCAAAGAGTAGACAAAGACCCTGAGGCTGGGAAAGATTAAGGGCAGGAACATAAGGAGATGACAGAGGATGAGATGGTTGGACGGCGTAAGTGACTAAATGAATACAAATTTGATCAAATTCTTGGAGACAGTGAAGGACAGGGAAGCCTGGTGTGCTGCAGTCCATGGAGTTGCAAAGAGTTGGACTCAACTTAGTGACTGAACAGCAACAACAAGTTTAAGTTACTGGGCAATTGTTTCCAGAATCTATTGCCTTTCTAATAATGTGAACATCTTCTGTGATATCTTTCAATAAGACAGAAGTGCTTTTAAGCATTTGGTAAGCATATTCTTAAATATGGTAAGCATATTCTAAAGCAATAATATTAATAATGATGATGCCCTGATGTTATTTCCTTGGTATAAATTCTTCTGTCATGATTGATTTCAAGATAGCAAGGTGAGGTCACAGGAACTGGGATTGGAAGAGATGCATGCAGCTGGCCATCTTGAGTGGGAGAGCTGAGCACACAGACTGCATCAGGGGATGAAGAGGAGCCAGCAGAAGGCAATGGGAAGTGACAAGGTGTTGGCAAACTGGGAGCATGTGCTCTAACTGAACACATTCAAATTCAAATTTTAAAAAAAACTCCTGCATCGGCAGGTGGATTCTTTAGTACTAGTGGCACCTGGGAAACCTGGAGTTATTTTTACCTATTCTATTTGTGTGGTGGAAATAATGTATGATAATGTGCTCATCTTTCACCAACTGCATGTTCAGTGATGTCATGCTGGTAGCTTGAAATTGGTGTCAGCAATTGTACCAGGGAAATAAGCAAACTCTAGAGATCAGAGTTTGATTTTATTGTTTTGTTAATTGTCTAAACTTAAGAAAGTAGTCGAGGATATGCTAATGATGCAGATTACATTTAAAAGTGTGTATGTGGCTATGATATTGTCATAACACAAAAAAGGCTCAGAAAATATTATATTCTTCCAGTATTCAAAAACTGTTATCCAATTCGGCAAAAGAGTCATCTTTTTTTCACTGATGAATGGATGAAGTCTGGACAGGTGACTGAGGAAAGATAAATGCCAGACAGAGGCTGCAAGGTTGCAGAAGGTCTATCTATGTATGAAATAAGGGCATGAAATAACATTAAGCCAGTCAAGGCATTTTCTACTAGTTCAGGTAAGCTTCTTTGTGATGTTCTAAATTTATACAAATATATAATTCAGCAGAATTGGAAAAACAAAAGTTAGAAGGCATTTGGGTAGAGAATACAAGGAGGATGAGAGATCAAAAGGAGACCAAAAGAAAAATGAGAGATGCAGTCAACTCCAGCAAGATCCCAGTTAGCTGAAACCATTAAGAATGCCCTAAGAAGGGCTTTCCAGGTGGCCCTGCTGGTCAAGAACCCACCTGCCAGTGCAGGAGACATAAGAGACATAGGTTTGACCCTCGGGTGGGGAAGATACCCCCTGTAGGAGGGCATGGCAGCCCACTCCGGTATCCTTGCCTGGAGAATCCATGGACAGAGGAGCCTGGCAGGCTACAGTGCATAGGGTCACAAAGAGTTGAGCACAAGTGAAGTGACTTAGCATAGCATGAGCAAGGAGACTCCACGTGAAACTCAAGTTTTTAGCCCGGCCGGTTTAGGAACTTTATAAGCCTCTGTAGCTATAAAGACAGGATGATGTTTATCTCGACTTTATCTCCTCCTTGCACTATCTTTCTTGGTCCTTTGGGAAAGGGCTTTTTAAATAAATAGTGTGTACCCTTTTAGAAGTGATCCATTAAGCCAGCCCCAAGAGAACAACTTGACACTCTATGGAGTCTCAAAAAGTGTGATACAATGGCAATGAAGTGGCTCTCGAGTCAAAAGTACTCAAGATGTCTTTGACTGCGGTGTTTAGGGAGGTGGGAAGAGATGGGATCTTCACTCCACACACATTAGTGTGAAGTGGTGGTGGGGGTGGTTGTTCTTATTCCTCTTATTCCTGACTGAGAAGACTTGCCTCTAGTGGCTGGGATCAAGTAACTCTTGCTCTTCATCTTCGTGGAAAATACTTCCAGCATGTTTCATAACCTACCTCTCCTGAAACCCATGTAGCTTTTTATCTATGGCTTTAGTCAAATCCAGCTCTCCAGGTTGGACAGATAGACAGTAAAATGAGACAAAGTCAAGGAAGCAGCCTGGTGTCATAAAAAGAGTCCTGAATTTGGAATCAGAAAACTTGGGCTTGATTCCTGACTCTGCTGCTCATGATCAGTGTAGCTGGGTGAACTTGAATGGGCTTTCTATTTTTTAAAAAATTAGTGAATTTGTTTTAGTACAGTCTTTGAATCAATTAGAAATCTTCTGCTCTTGAAAGAAGCACAGCCACTGTTAAGTTTTGGTATATATCATTCCAGCTCTTCTCCATGCATTTTTGTCAATGATTGCTATAGTATTAATAGATAACATTTATTGAGCACTTAAATTGCACTTTATGAAAAGTGCCTTCTATGTGTTTGCCATTATATTCTATAATTTATATAATTTTGATGATCTCTAAATGGAATTTTTCTTAGGTTTTTCCTCATATTTTTCTGTTATCATGTAATTTTTGTAAAGTATTAGACAGTTACTTTTAAACTGTGGATGGCTACACAAGTGCGGAGGTTTATATTATTCTTTTAAAATTGAAGTGCTAAGTAAGGGATATTTAGCAGTAGGCCAGAGTAATATTTCACAGTTGGAAAGAGAAATGAAAATATATATGACATTCACCATTTGTTTTTGACAAAAAATACTAATATTTATATAATAACTTATAGATTAAAAATTACTCTTCATTTAATTCAATCTTCACAGCAATTATATTAGGTAGAAATATTACCTCCAGTTTGATATATAAAATATTCAGAAGAGTAATGCATATAAAATATTTAAACAGCGAAAACTACTGGATAGCACAGGGACTATATACAATATCTTGTAATAACTTATAATGGAATATATATATGTATATATATATATAATTTTTATACTTTTATCCAGTATAAGTTATTAAACACACACACATGTGTGTGTATACATAACTGAATTACTGTATACCTGAAACTAACATAGCATTGTATATCAACTATATTTAATAAAAACATTTAAAAAAGAAGACTAGCACAGCTCTAAAGTAGCAGAGATGGGGCTCCAATGCATTATGCTGTTCTGCAAAAATATTCTTTGTTTTGTCTTTGTGCTCAGATTCCATGTGTGTCCCTTTTCAGATTGTAACTCAATGGATAAACTCAGCTCTTTTTCCTGGGCTTGGTGGGGTGAGTGGAAATGTGCAGGGCATGTCTGCTTAATTTAGAATGATTTCCCAGAAGAAATAACCATGGTGCATATTCATATAAAAGAGGGGGGCATCCTGGGAGCAAAGCAATGTTGAGGCCCAGGAGATCAGGAACCCTTTCTTAGGTTTAGGTGCCGCTGAGTTCACTGATCTCCAAAGCAAGGCCTGTGTTCGCTTTCACACCTGAGTTTATATTTGATTCTAAACAGACTTGTGGGAGAAAGCAAGGAGGAGCTATTGGCTTCATTTTATGGATGAAGAAACCCAAAGATGAAATGACCTGTCTCAAGGCAAACCACTTATTAAGGGTCACAGGAGGACCTGGCTTCACGGGGCCTCTCTCCCGGCCAGGCTGTCTTCTCATCGCTCTGCTCTTGCTGCCTTTTGTGATTTTTCATCTCCCGACACAGTCATCACGACAGTTTAAATGATCTTTGGGCCTGTGTCTTGTTTCTTTGTTGATTGTCTGCTGTTAGCAGGCAGGAGGACTGAGATTTGCTGGGCAGGATCAAGACCTTTTCCTCTTTTCCTCTCCATACCTTTCTGGCCTTGTGCTGTCCATTTGATCTTATTTAGTCTTTTCCCCAGAATCAACTAAAAAGTCAGATACCTGTAGGGAACGGTGGCTACTGCTGTTGGGCTAAGGTTAATGGTGCCTCATCTTGTCCCAGTCTAATTAGGAGAGCACTGAGCTAGTTTTGTAATGGAAAGCACTGCTGCTAATAATTTAAAAATAAAAGCAAACAAAACAAAACAAACAACAAACAAACTGTGAAACTAGGGATTGCTGAGCATGTTATTCATGAATAATAAATGTGAAATGCAAATAGACAACCTGAAATGAATCTCCTACCCAACCCCACTCCTTTTTGCATACTTCCATCTCTTCTAGACTTTGCTACTCAAAGTGCGGTCTTAGAATCACCCCAACAGCAGCAGCAGTACCTAGGAGTTTGTCAGCACTGCTCACACGCAGGGCCATCCCAGCCACATAGAACCTGAGTCTGCATTTTCAGAGGGTTCCCAGTTGGTTCCTGCAATTAACCGCTGGGAAGCGTCAGTCTAGGTCACGTTCATGCTCATGCTCTGAGGACATCAGTGAATTCTCCCTGCCTACATGCCCTTCTGTTGCATCTTTGAGATCTTACACTGGCTACGAGCCTTACACTAGATCCTCTTCATCCCGGATATAGTGCTGTGTGCTGTGCTCTCTCACTTAGGACATGTCTAGACTGAATTTCCCCTTCCAGCTTTATTTATTATTATGCCCCTTAATAAATTCTATCAGTCAGATGGAACTGCCTGCTGATCCCCTAAAGTTCCTGACACAATGCCTTGGCCTCATGATTGTACTCATCCACTTTGCTCTATCTGGTATGCTCTCTCTCTCTCCTGTTCATTCAGACCTTTCCTGTCCTTCAGGGATACTATGCCCATAAACCCTTTCCACGGTGATTCAGTGAGAATAATTTTCTCTTCCTTCTCTGTGCTTACCTTCTACAACATAATATAGTTCATTTTGAGGAAAACACTGCTTAAGTCAGGGCCTAATTCTGACTCACCTTTGTCCAAACCCATCTCTGCCCACCTCTCAGTACTTAGACTTGACTTGCATCTAATTTGGGTAGAGACCTCTACTGCTTGAAACTCTTGACTGACACTAGTGGGGTCCATCCATCGAGTCCTGCCTCCATTACCCTGGGCCTCCAAGCAGCTCAAAGCCCAGTGACACTTCCTCCATCCTTGGGTGAAAGCACTCAGGCTGAAAAGGGCCTCAAATCTATCAAGATGGTAATGACCTGTGGCAAGACTCTGGCAGCAACAAAAGCACCTCTGTTGCCAGAATCCATTTATCCTGGGTCACTGTTATCAACAACCACCTAATTAAACATGTTGCTTTTCTCTCTAAATTCCTCCATGGCAGCAGCATCATTCAGATAGCTAATGGCCCTGAGTAACCTGAATTACAGGACAGTGAGGGCATTTAGTTACTGCAGTCACAAACATACTTGCAAGTGTTTTTGTTTTTCCAAGACTGCTAAAGAATTTAGGAGGAGTCAAGAAAGGCCAAGAGGTGGGTAAAGTCTGATACAGCTAAATGCCCAGCTCCAACACTATTTAGTGATGTGACCTTGGTATGTAAGTCTTTTACATCCTCTGAGCCTCAATTTTACCACTTGTAAAGTGGGTATGTAAAGGATATTAATTTAAGAATTCAATCATTTAATATATATACAATGCTTACACTAATTTTTTGCCATATAGTATGTTCCACTTTCGTGCATTGGAGAAGGAAATGGCAACCCACTCCAGTGTTCTTGCCTGGAGAATCCCAGGGACGGGGAAGCCTGGTGGGCTGCCATCTATGG